>PVKV010003482.1:0-65358 GCA_004027835.1 Alouatta palliata | reverse complement strand
CGCCTGGCCCCAGACCATTATTTTTTATAGCACACATATGTGCTATCTACCCTCTGCCAGAAACTGACCTAATACCTTTATTTATTTATCCATTTATATTTGTTTACTGATTATCCTCCAGTGTTAGATAAGCGAACTGTTGTACAGAGAGGATAGGGAACTGACCCACAGTGACCTGGTGAGCAAGTGGTGGAGCCAGCTTCCAGTCTGGGCCCCAGCGTGTGGCCTGGCACCTGTGGGGCCCTCTCTGCTTCGTGCCTGGCTCTCCTGCTGGGTTTGGTTCCCCTTTGGACCCTCAGAGCCTGGCACTGTGCCTGGCATGCAGCAAGCATTCCATAAATACATGGAGGGAATGAGTCGGTAAAGGGCTTTGCTTTGTCCTGAATTCAGGTCTTGGGCTCAGTGTTCTGGCAGTGGGGTACTAGAGTGGGTTTTTTTTTTTTTTTTTTTTTTTTTTTTTTTTCCCCAATTGCAATATAATAGAGACAGGGTGTCTCTCCATGTTGCCCAGGCTGGTCTTAACTCCTGGGCTCAAGTGATCTCCCCGCCTCTGCCTCCTAAAGTGCTGGGATTATGGGCATGAGCAACCACACCTGGTCAGCTGTTTTTGACTTGAGTAGGTCATCCCCCCTTAATTTCCTTGTTTTTGGTCTTATATTTTTTTGAGATGGAGTTTTACTCTTGTTGCTCAGATTGGAGTGCAATGGTGTGGTCTCAGCTCACTGCAGTCTCTGCCTCCTGGGTTCAAGTGATTCTCCTGCCTCAGCCTCCTGAGTAGCTGGGATTATAGGCGCATGCCACCATGCCCAGCTAATTTTTGTATTTGTTAGTAGAGATGGGGTTTCACCATGTTGGCCAGGCTGGTCTCGAACTCCTGACCTCAGATAATCCACCTGCTTTGGCCTCCCAAAGTGGTGGGATTACAGGCGTGAGCCACCGTACCCAGCCATTCCTGGTCTTTTGATCATTCATTTATGCCTTTGTCTGTCATCCTGGGGACACGGGTGGTGGTCTCAGGGTTGGGTCTTTTGATCCCTCAGAGGACTCCGAGAGGTGAACTGGCCTGTGAGATCCTCAGCCTCTTTTGTCCACCTGAGTTCTCTGGGATGGAACGGAGGACCAGCTCTGCTGTGAATGCATCAGGAACATTCTGACTGTACCCCAGGGAACCAGAATATGCAGACACTGGGAATATGGGACAGGACGCAGCCAGCACACTTTTTTTTTTTTTTTTTTCAACAGAGTCAGGCTGGAGTGCAGTGAGTGGTATGATCTCAACTCACTGTAACCTCCACCTTCCGGGTTCAAGCAATTCTCCTGCCTCAGCCTCCTGAGTAGCTGGGATTACAGGCACGTGCCAGCACACCTGGCCAATTTTTGTGTTTTTTATAGAGATGGAGTTTCACCATGTTGGCCTGGCTGGTCTCCAATTCCTGACCTCAAGTGATCCATCCGCATTGGCCTCCCAAAGTATTGGAATTATAAGCATGAGCCACTGCACCTGGCTGATTTTTAAAAATTTTTTCATCCCTACTCTGTACCAAGCATTGGAGACACAAGCATACAGTCTAGCTGTACAAACAGACATTAAACAAATGAGTCCTCAAAAAGGCACCAAGTGTTAAGTGTATGCAGAGTGCCGTGAGTGGGAAGGGAGGGGTGCTTGGCTTGGCCTCGGGGACAGCGAGGCTTCTCTGAGGGAGGGATGGTGGAGCTCAGCAGGTTAAAACGTTGAGGGATCTGAGGACAGAAGACCAGTTGGGGAGAACAGCACATGTAAAGTCCTGGGTTCACAGGGAGACCTGGAGAGTTCTGTGTGGCTGGAGCAGAGATGGGTGAGGCGGAGAGGAGGGGAGATGGGGCAGAGGCTGACCCTGGGAACTTGGAGCATCAGGGCATGTGGGTTTGGTTTTCATTCCAGGTACTCTGCCTGTATTTCTACATAAAGTTTTATTGGCATGAAGGCATGACCATTCATTTATATCTTGGCTATGGCCACTTTTACAATACGGTGGCAGAGCTGAGTAGTTTTTTTTTCTTTTTGAGATGGAGTCTTGCTCTGTCGCCCAGGCTGGAGTGCAGTAGCGTGATCTTGGCTCTCTACAACCTTCATCTCCTGGGTTCAAGCAATTCTCCTGCCTCTACCTCCTAAGTAGCTGGGACTACAGACATGCACTACCATGCCCGGCAAATTTTTTGTATTTTTGGTAGAAATGGGCCTTCACCATGTTAGCCAGGATAATCTTGATCTCCCGACCTTGGCCTCCCAAAGTACTGGGATTACAGGTGTGAGCCACCACACCTGGCCAAGTAGTTTTGCTGTAGTGTCTTTGGCCCATGAAGTCCAAAATATTAATTATGTGATGCATTAAGAAATAGTGTGGCTGGGAGCAGTGGCTCACACCTGAAATCCCAGCACTTTGGATGGTGAAGGTGAGAGGATCGTTTGAGGCCAGGAATTCCAGACCAGACCAGGCATCATAAGACCCTGTCTGTACCCCAAAAAAAAATTTTATCTGGGCATGGTGGTGTGCGCCCATGGTGCCTGCTGCTTGGGAGGCTGAAGTGGGAGAATTGCTTGAGCCTGGAAGTTTGAGGCTGCTATGAGCGGTGATGGTGTCACTGTGCGCCAGCCTGGGCAGACAGAGGGAGACCCTCTCTCAGAAAACAGTGTGGTGATTGTTGTAAACGGAGCCTTCATCCTGATTCGGTGGTTCACACCTGTAATCCCAACACTTTGGGAGGCTGAGATGGGAAGACTGCTTGAGGCCAGGAGTTCAGGATCAGTGTGGGAAACAGAGTGACACTGTCTTTGAAAAAAAAAAAAAAATTTGTTTGGGCCTGGTGGCTCTCTGTAGTCTCAGCCACTCAGGAGGCCGAGGTGGGAGGATCGCTCAAGCCTAGGAGTTTGAAGCTTACAGTGAACTGTGATCATACCACTGCAATCCAGCCTGGGCAACAGAGCGAGACCCTGTCTCAAACAACACCAACAAGAACAAACCCAAACCAGGCTTTCCCTCTGACCTTTCTATCCCATCCCAGATAGACACATGGGCCCCTCCAACCCCTGCAACTTTCCAAGTTGATGCTGTTCGCATCTCCATTTTGCAGAGGAGGCAGTGGAGGTCCCAAGAGGTTCTGTAACTTGCCTGCAGGTGCTCAGTGAGGCAGGGGTGGAGCTGGGCCTGGAGCCTCTGAGCTGAGGGGCAGCCCTTTCTCCAGGCTTATGGTTTGCCAGCTCACGGGGACCAGGCTGTGGTCAGGCTGCTGCACTCTGACCTGGACAATACAGTGAGACCCTGTCTCAAAAGGAAAAGAATTAAGATGAATGGTGTCCTGCATCAGGAGATGAATGATGAATGAATGTGAAGATGATGGTCCTGCCCTCTTTTTTAAAATTTATTTTTGTTTTTAAAGACTCAGTCTCACTCTTGTCCGTGAGACTGGAGTGCAATGGTGTGATTTGGCTTACTGCAACCTCTGCCTCCTGGGTTCAAGCGATTCTTCTGCTTTAGCCTCCCGAATAGTTGGGATTACAGGCCTCTGCCACCATGCCTGGCTCATTTTTGTAGTTTTTTTTTTTAAGTAGGGATGGGGTTTCATCATGTTGGCCAGGGTGGTCTCAAACTGCTGACCTCAGGTGATCCACCCACCTCAGCCTCCCAAAGTGCTGGGACCACAGGTGTGAGCCCCTGCACCCGGCCAGGTCCTGCCCTGTCTTAATAAGTCCTGTTGGCCGGGCACTTTGACTCACACCTGTAATCCCAGCACCATGGGAGGCCGAGGCAAATGGATCACCTGAGGTCAGGAGTTTGAGACTAGCCTGGCCAACATGATGAAACTCCATCTCTACTAAAAATACGAAAATAAACCGGGCACTGTGGCAGGCACCTGTAGTCCCAGGTACTCGGGAGGCTGAGGCAGGAGAATCTCTTGAACCTGGGAGGTGGAGGTTGCAGTGAGCTGAGACTGTGCCTCTGTGCTCCAGCCTGGACAATAAGAGTGAAACTCTGTCTGGAAAAAAAAAAAAAATAGCCAACTCCTGTCGTGTGCTTCTCTCCTCAGCTGCTTGCTACCTTTTTAATTCAGCTGGAGAGGCGGAAGGGAGTTCAGTCCTCAGGGATCATGCTCACTTTCTGGCTGGTAGCCCTGCTGTGTGCCCTAGCCATCCTGAGATCCAAAATCATGACTGCCTTAAAAGCGGTAAGTGGCAGCCTCGTTCCTCATCCTCCTTCAGTGGCCCCAGGGGGAGAGATGCTGGGTCCCTCTGGCTTGTGTAGAACTCGCGTTGCCATGGGAACCAAGGGATGGGTACCACATGCACCTGGCTTCTTGCTTGGAAACTTCCCTACCCTACCAAATCCTCACCAAGTCAGTCCCAGCCTTTGTTCTAGAACCTTCTTTCCCCATGGCCTGATTTGTCTGTGTTGCCCGAGGGGTTCCTGTGGGACCTCCAAGGGCAGGAGCTGTGGGTAGATGCCAGGCTGTCCCCATTAGCAGGGAACTGCAAGACAGGCGGCTGCCAATGCTGCTGGGCTGGGATTGGAGCTGAGCCAGTAGCGGTGTTTGCAGAGTGACTGTTTCCCCCCGGGACCCTAGGCTTGTCCTCATGTTACCTTATCCTGTCAGTTGCTGTTCTGGCTGGAAATGTTGTTTACATTGGCTGCCGTGGGCTGCTCCTAGGAATTTCGAGGAGTGTACACTTTTTTTTTGGAGATGGAATCCTACTCTGTCGCAAGGCTGGAGTGCTGTGACACAGTGTCTCACTGCAGCCTCTGCCTCCTGGGTTCAAGCTATTCTCCTGTTTCATCCTCCTTATTAGCTGGGATTGTAGGTGCCTGTCACTACACCTAGCTAAATTTTGTATTTTTAGTAGAGACGAGGTTTCACAATGTTGGCCAGGCTGGTCTCGAACTCCTGACCTCAGGTGATCCGCCTGTCTTGGCCTCCAAAAGTGCTAGGATTACAGGCGTGAGCCACCGTGCCCAGCCCCAGATTGTGACCTTTTTCCTTTTTCCTTCCCACCATGCAGGATGCTCGGGTGGACCTGTTCCGTGACATCAGTTTCTATGTCTACTTCACCCTTGTGCTCATTCAGCTCGTCCTGTCCTGTTTCTCAGATTGCCCACCCCTGTTCTCGGAAACCATCCACGACGCTGTAAGTGTGACTATAGACACGTGTGTGTGCACATGTGTGTATGTGAGTGCAAGAGAGAAGCGTGACACACTACCAGCTAACATTTGTCAGGTCCATCCAGGATCTCGTTCCAGCCTTCCTCAACCCCTGATATAGGGAATATCATCCTGCCCACTTTACAGATGGAAAAACTGAGGCTTAGATGTGGCTGGGGGAGCTGAAGGAGAGAATCTGCTTTGTCGTTGTGAACTGCTGTGTCTTGCAGGCCTGTAGGCTTTTCACTTGGCATGGTGATTCTGGAAAATGTGAGCAGATATTTAAAAATCAGTATTTTTTATGAATTCTAGTTGTCCAGATGTTCTGGAAAAGTGAGAATTTCTGATGGATTAGGCCTCTGTAATTCCACAGGGCGGAGCTATGGAGTTGCCGGAGTCCCCACCACTGCTTGTCGTATTATACTGGTGTGCTTTCCTCACTTGTGGCAGATGCCTGGCCCCTAGGGATTTGAGTTTAAGACCCTTGGTCTTTTTCGTGAGTTTCAGAGAAATTCTGTAAATGTGGAAACTCATCAGTGGGGAGTGTGGAGATGGCCACACTTTCTGCTGGTAGAACAAAAGGGAAAACTTCATTTGTCTCCCTAATTCTTTTTTTCTTTCTTTGAGACAGGATCTTGCTCATTGCCCAGGCTGGAGTGCAGCGGTATGATCTTGGCTCACTGTAGCCTTGACCTCCTGGGTTCAAGAAATCCTCCTACTTCAGCCTTCTGAGTAGCTGGAATTACAGGCATGCACCACCATGCCTGGCAGTTTTTTTTTTTTTTGGTTTGAGACGGAGTCTCACTCTGTCACCCAGTCTGGAGTGCAGTGGCATGATCTCGGCTCACTGCAACCTCTGCCTCCTGGGTTCAAGCGATTCTCCTGCCTTAGCTTCCCAAGTAGCTGGGACTACAGGCATATGCCACCATGCCTGGCTAATTTTTTGTATTTTTAGTAGAGACGGGGTTTCACCGTGTTATCCAGGATGGTCTCAATCTCCTGACCTCATGATCCGCCCACCTCAGCCTTCCAAAGTGCTGGGATTACAGACATGAGCCACTGACCCCCGCTGGCAAATTATTTCTTCAACTTTTATTTTAAGTTCTGGGGTACATGTACAGGATGTGCAGGTTTGTTACATAGGTAAATGTATGCCCTGGTGATTTGCTGCACAGATCAACCCATCATCTAGGAATCAAGCTGAGGATCCATTAGCTATTCTTCCTGATGCTCTCCCTCCACCTGATCCCCAACCTGGCAAACTTTTAATTAATTAATTAGAGATGGGATCTTACTATGTTGGCCAGGCTGGTCTCAAACCCCTGGGCTCAAGCGATCCTCCCTCCTTGGCCTCTCAGAGTGCTGGGATTACAGGTATGAGTCACCACGCCCGGCCTATATTCTTTATTTTTCTAATAGAGATGGGCTCTGGCTGTGTTGCCCTGGCCCATGTTCAGTTTTTGATAAGAGAGATCCAGGAAGGCCTGTCCAGAAACACTGCATTTGAGCACAGACCTAAAGGGGTGAGGGAGTGGGTGGAGCAAACACTTAGAGGAAGAGTGTTCCAGGCAGACGGGAGCAAGTGCAGGGGCACCAGGGTGGGAGGCGTGGACGGAAGAGCAAGAAAAGCCAGCGTGGCAGGGGAAGACCAAGAGATGGTAGGTGCCTGAGAGGTGGGACTGTCCCCTTGTGAGCCGGATGAGCTGCTTGAGTTTTATTTATTTTATTTTATTTAAAACAGAGTTTCACTCTTGTTGGCCAGGCTGGAGTTCAATGGCATGATCTTGGCTCACTGCAACCTCTGCCCACTGGGTTCAAGCGATTCTCCTGCCTCAGCCTCCTGAGTAGCTGGGATTACAGGCATGCACCACCACACCTGGCTAATTCTGTATTTTTAGTAGAGACAGGGTTTCTCCATGTTGGTCAGGTTGGTCTTGATCTCCCGGCCTCAGGTGATCCGCCTGCATCAGCCTCCCAAAGTGCGTGAGCCACTGTGCCTGGCACTGCTTGGGTTTTACCGTGAGTGTGGCAGGAGGCCTTGGAGCCCCTGTTTGATGCTGGTTCATGGCTAGTCAGCTGGCAATGGGCAGGGTGCAGCGGGAGCACTTTTCAGCTCTGTGGTTCTGTTGGGTTTGGCCTGAACCTCTGTGAAGGTCAGAGGCTCACCTTGTGGGTGATAAAAGGGCTTGCTGGGCATCAGCATGGAGGCGGAGGCTGATGATAATCGAGAGATTTTAGAAACACATGTTCCAGGCTGGGCATGGTGGCTATAACCCTAGCCCTTTGGGAGGCTGAGGCAGGCAGCTCACCTGAGGTAGGCAGATCACCTGAGGTCAGGAGTTAGAGACCAGCCTGGCCAACATGGTGAAACGCCGTCTCTGCTAAAAATACAAAATTAGCCAGACGTTGTGGTGCATGCTTTTAATCCCAGCTAGTAGGGAGGCTGAGGCAGGAGAATTGCTTGACCCTGGGAGGCGGAGGTTGCAGTGAGCAGAGATCATGCCACTGCACTCTAGCCTGGGTGACAGAGTGAGACTCTGTCTCAAAAAAAAAAAAGAAAAGAAAAGAAAAAAAAATAATGGTTGTCCCAGCGTATGTTCGAGGAGCCCCATGTTGGTATTTCCTTGCCCAAAGAGGAGCTGGGTTAGAGAAGTGAGCAGGTGCATGCGTCTGTGTGTTCCTGTGCATCTGTGTGTGTGTGTGTGTGTATGCGTGCATGTGCGTTCTTGTCTGTGCAGTCACAGGCATGTATATGCATGTATGTGCTAATGTGTGAATGCGTGCTTGTTAGTGTGTTTATGTTCATGTATGTGTGTGTTTGGGAGTGTGTGTGTGTGTGTCTGTGTGTTGTGTGTGTTTGCATATGTATATAGTTCACAAAGGCAATGACCATACCTGGGTCACCCCATTTTGGATCCCTAGCTGACGCCTGGCACAGAAGAGGAACTCATGAATCAGTGACTGTTGTGCATATTGTGTTATCAGTGTATGTGAGTGTGTGACAGCCAAGTGTCCCCATTTGTCAAGTGTTGGGCCATTATTTTTTGTTGTTGTTTTTGAGATGGATTCTTGCTCTTGTCACCCAGGCTAGAGTGCAGTGGCACGATCTCGGCTCACTGCAACCTCCACCTCCTGGGTTCAGGTGATTCTCCCGCTTCAGCCTCCCGTGTAGCTGGGATTACAGGCGCCTGCCACCGTGCTCGACTAATTTTTGTGTTTTTAGTAAAGACAGGGCTTCATCATGTTGGCCTGGCTGGTCTTGAGCTCCTGACCTCAAGTGATCTACCTGCCTTGGCCTCCCAGAATGTTGGGATTACAGGCGTCAGCCACCGTGCCCAGCCAAGCCATTCTTTAGAACTGGAATTAATACAAAACAAGTCACACCTTACCTGGTGGCTGCAGACCTTAGATTGCTGAGGGCCAACTCTGTTTGGTTGGTGCTGCTTGGCTGGTGTGGGGATCACCTGAGCCATTAGGCTTCCTCTGGGAGCCTGGGAAGAGCTCTCTTGCCGTGGATGGTTCTGGAAGCTTTTTGAGGGAGGAACTTTCTGATTTCTGATCTCCCTTGGGAATCTGGATAAATTCCCTTTCACTTCTCCCGTGGGTGTGTGTACCAGGGTGACTCACGGAGCTGACTTGGCCCTTTCTTCCTACTTTCTGCATTCCTGGCCACCTGGGCCTGGGATCTGCTCTGCCACCCTGAGTGGCATGAAGCTCTCAGCTCTGGAGCCTGGAAGGCTGCACTGTCGGGGGCTGGAACACCCCAACTCTTCTCCCCAGTCATTGTTTTCTGTGTCTGTCTCATCTCCCCGGCTCCTCCTGTGGCACTCCTGGTCCTCCAAGAGGGCGGAAGACACTATGGTTTGCCTCTTTTTTCTTTTTCTTTTTTTTGAGGTGGAGTCTTGCTCTGTCACCAAAGGTGAAGTGCAGTGGCACGATCTTCGCTTTGCAGCCTCTGCCTCCCAGGTTGAAGTGATTCTCCTGCCTCAGCCTCCCAAGTAGCTGGGACTACAGGTGTGCGCCACTAGGCCTGGCTAGTTTTTGTATTTTTAGTAGAGACGGGATTTCACCGTGTTGTCCAGGCTCATCTTGAACTCCTGACCTCAAGTAATCTGCCACTTCAGCTTCCCAAAGTTCTGGGATTACAGGCATGAGCCACTGTGCCTGGCTGCGGTTTGCCTCTTGTGCGGTGAGATCCAGCACGGTGTCAAATGTGGGTGTGTGGGCTGGTGCATTTCTGACATTTGCACACGTGTCCAGGAGAGAACACTTTGATTGGCTGACACTCTCTGTCCAGCAAGCCTGACGATCCCTTCGAATTCCTGTTCAGGACCCCCATGGGGGTGCCATTTACGTTTTTGCAGATTGGAGTTTAGACCAGGAGGAGTTGGCCAGTAGCCCACGGGCCGAATTTGGCCTGCTGCTTGGTTTTGTAAATAAAGTTTTATTGGAACACAGCCAGGCTCATTCATCCCATAGTGTTTACAGGTGTCTCATGCTGCAGCAGTAGAGTTGTGTCGTTGCTACAGAGACTGCAGCACCCACAAAGTCTGACATGCCTGCCGTCTGGCCCTTCACAGAAGTAGTTTGTCCACCTCTGGTCTAAGCATTTCTTTAGCTCTGATGACTTTTTAGCTTCATTTTTGTCTCCTTTCCATTTTCAGGCATTCTTTCTTCCTGTGCAAGGCAAGGATGGGAATCAACATGTATTAGATACCTGCTGTGTACTAACTAGCACTGTGCTAAACTCTTTATATGCATGTGTCACTTATGCTCTCACAGCAGCCCTGGTGAGCTTGGTACTATTTTTCTCATTTTAAAGATAAAGAAACTGAATCTCCGACATAAATGCCTTGCTCAATGTGAGTAGTAGAGCAGAGATTCGAACTCAGTGTTGGCCATCTGCAGAATCATGTCACTTATCTTGGTTATAACTGTTGAACAGCAGGGTCCTGGCTAAATAATGGCTTTGTGTCAGGCACGTGGCCGTATCCATCCTGTAACCTCAGTGCCTAAGACAGAGCCTGGCACACGGTGGCCTGTAGTGGTAATTCACTGTTGTGTTATATGGGGAGGTGCTCAGTACATGTGGCATGTGTTTTATGTGTCGGATAAGGGTGAGTTCTGCATGGGGCCTCATAGGACATCAGATTCAGCTGCTTCTCTGCCTTCACTCTCTTCTAGTATTACCAGGAAGAAAGAGGAAGGAACTGTGCATGCCCCCCCCAAAAAAATCTCGTTCAAACCTCTGCTTCTTAAATTGGGGTCCATGACCACTTGCATTGATGCCACTTGGGAACATGTCAGATATGCAGAATCTCAGGCCCCACCCGAGACCGAAACCTGCACTTTGACATCCTCCCCAGGTATTTCTGTGCACAGAAAAGTTGGAGAAGCTTGGTTTAAACCTCAAAATAGCCTGGCGCAGTGGCTTACACCTGTAATCCTAGCACTTTGGAAGGCCAAGGCAAGTGGATCACCTCAGGTCGGGAATTTGAGACCAGCCTGACCAACATGGAGAAACCCCGTCTCCTAAAATTACAAAATGAGCCAGGCGTGGTGGTGCACGCCTGGTGCACGTGGTGGTGGTAATTCTAGCTATCCGTGAGGCTGAGGCGGGAGAATCGCTTGAACCTGGGAGATAGACGTTGTGATAGAGCTGAGATTGTGCCATTGCACTCCAGCCTGGGCAACAAGCGTGAAACTCTGTCTCAAACAAACAAACAAACAAACAAACAAACAAACAAACCTCACAGTAGCCTTGTGTTTTTGTTTGTTTGTTTTGAGACAGAGTCTTACTCTGTCACCCAGGTTGGAGTGCAGTGGTGCAATATCGGCTCACTGTAACCTCTGCCTGCTGGGTTCAAGTGATTCTCCTGCCTCAGCCTCCCATGTAGATGGGACTACAGGTGCATGTCACCATGCCCATCTAATTTTTATGCTTTTAGTAGAGGCGTGGTTTCACCATGTTTTGTAGGCTGGTCTTGAACTCCTGGGCTCAAGTGATCTGCCCACCTTGGCCACCCAAAACGATGGGATTACAGGTGTGAGTCACCATGCCTGGATAAGGTTTTTAAATATTTTTTTTAAGACATGAAGGAACTGTGGCTTAGGGAGATTGAATTGTTAGACCCTGACATATACCTACGTTTGTTGGTGGAGGCAGCATGGTGTGATGGAGGAGGATCTTCATTTCAGAGTTTGGGAGACCTTGGGCTTTAATCCCACCTTGGTCCCTTAATCCTTTGAGCAGACATCTGTTAAGCATCTGTTGTATACTGTGCTTCGTACTAGGGACACTGCAGTGTGAAGAATAGATACGATTTGAACTCTGGGGGCCAGGGGAATGCTTTGCTTCTACTCTCAGGTTCAGTGGGCCTGCAAGTCAAATGATGAAAGATTAGCAGGAGAAAATGTTTGCATATACATGGGTTGGGGTGGGCTGGGGGCAAGCTCACAGAAGAGAGATGAAAATCCTACAGAAGTGGTAAGGCCTGAGAGCTTGTATGCCTTCAACAAAGGGCAGTCAACTGGTGGAGAAGTGACCAGGCAAAGAGAAAAGGGGTTTGGGCTTCTAGAGGTACCGAATTATGAGAAGGTAAAGATATGGGGGGAAATGAATGGAAGTCGAGTGTTGGTTTAGTAAGGGTTGTTTGTGCAGACCCATCGTGGTGGTGCCAGTGATAAATAGTTCTCGTGGTATGGAGGAGAGGAGGGGGAAGACCATCACAAAGGGAAATTTATGTCCTGCTTTTAGGGATTTAAAAGAAGGGTGAAGAATTCTTTCTGTGTTTGCTGCTTCATTATCTTCAGCTCAAAACAGTCCTTATGCCAAAGTTGGGTATTTCGAGGTAGCATATTCTGGTCTCCTTCAGAATATATGCCAGTTATCTATTACTCCACAACGAACCACTGAGTTTAGTTGCGTGAAACAACAACAGTAGTTTACAATGGTGTTTCACAGTCCTGGGTGTTGACTGGGCTCAGCTGGGTGGTTTTCAGTCTCTCCTGTAGTCACACTCAGATACAGAAGGGAAGAGGAACAGAACCAACATATCTGGAGAGCTGCTGAAGACTGGCACTGTGCCAAGAGCTTTCTTTTCTTTTTCTGAGATAGTCTCTGTTGCCTAGGCTGGAGTAGAGTGACATGATCTTGGCTCACTGCCACCTCCACCTCCCAGGCTGAAGCAGTTCTGATGCCTCAGCCTCCCCGAGTAGCTGAGATTACAGACGCATGCCACCATACCTGGCTAATTTTTACATTTTTAGTATAGATGGAGTTTTGCTGTTTTGGCCATGTTGGTCCGGAACTCCTGACCTCAAGTGATCCATCTGGCTTGGCCTCTCAAAGTGCTGGGATTACAAGCATGAGCCATTGCGCCCAGCCAAGAGCTTTATTTTCTCTTTAAACACTTTGCATTTGTTTATTTTGGGAAAAAATAGGTAACATAAAATTTACTATCTTAACCATTTTGAGTTGAGTCAAAGGTCCCTCAGCCTCCTGCCTAGTGGCTAATGCTGGCCACTGGCTGGAGCCTTCCCTGGGGTGGCCGGCTAATGCTGGCCACTAACTGGAACCTTCCCTGGGGTGGCCACCTACTTGTGGTCTCTCTGTGTGGCTGGCACTTCTCACAGCATGGAGGCTCATCTGTAAGCATGAATGCCCTAAGAGGCAGAGTTGGGTAGAAGTGGTGTCATCTTTTATTACTTAGTCCCAGAAGTCACCATGCCACTCCCACCATGCCCTGTGGGTTGAGGCAGTCACAAAAGCCAGCCCAGGCCTAAAGGGAAGGGTCACATACCCTACTTCTGAATGGGCGAATGGCCATGTCTCATTGTAAGAAAAGTCTTTGGGGTGCAGTTCCTGTTCTGGCTCTCATTGGAACATACAGTCTGCTGTGTGTCCTTGGCAAGCGTTTGCTTAGCCAGGTGTGGAGGTGGTAAATGCCTAAAGTCCCAGCTATTTGGAAGGCTGAGGTGGGAGGATCACCTGGAGCACAGGAGTTTGAGGCTGCAGTCAGCTGAGATTGCATCACTGCACGCTAGCCTGGGCAACAGAAGCAAGACCCTGACTCAAAAAAAGAAAAGACAAAAAAAAAAAAAAAAAAAAAAGGAAGCTTGTGGGTTAGCTGGGGAACAGCCCAAGTAAGCAGTCAAATAACCACATAACCAGCTGGGCACGGTGGCTTGTGCCTGTAATCCTAACACTTTGGGAGGCTGAGATGGTGGGTAACTTGAGGCCAGGAGTTTGAGATCAGCCTGGCCAACATGGTGAAACCTTGTCTCTACCAAAACTACAAAACTGAGCTGAGCATGGTGGTGGGTGCCTGTAATCCCAGACACTCGGGGCTGAGGCAGGAGAATCAATTGAACCAGGGAGGTGGAGGTTGCAGTGAGCCAGGATTGTGCCCCTACGCTCCAACCTGGGCGACAGAGTGACACCCCATCTCAAAACCAACCAACCAACCAACCAACAAACCACGTTACCACCTAGCAACATAACCTAGCAATTGAGATGGGGGCAAAGGTCCTGTGAGAATCAGCTAGACTCGTGGTTTGGGTCGGTGCTCTTTGGGGACCTCAGCAGCCCCTCCTGGTAAATGGGTTGCATCTCCATTTGATGTTGGCTGCACCTCCTCTCCCCACCCCGGAACGGAGCCCTGTGATGTGGGGAGGAGGACTGTGAGACACCCTCTTTGCCTGTCTTCACGTCACTCTCAGAGATTAAATCACAGTGGAGCTGGGAAGATGAGAGTCCAGGCTTGCTGCCCTCCCGTCCTCAGAGCAGCAGAGACCATCCATCACCTGTCGCATGTCCTCAGAGTGATCAGCCAAGGCCCGGAGCGGCTGGGGTCAGGCAGGGCCTGGGTGGGAGCTGCGGGGCTGGCTCCTCCAGGCCACCTCGTGCTGAGTCACTGAGTCGGCCAATCCTCCCAGCTGGCCCTGCTCCCACTCTGTGACTCAGATGTCTATTCCAGCCTTGGCTGCTCAGTGGGGCTCCTCCCATCTGTCCTCCTGGCTTGTGGGAGCCTGGGCACGGCTGGCCCACACTCCCAAGGGCTCCTGCCTGGCCCCAGTCTCCTGCCTTTTATCTCATTGGCACTGAGTCTGTGGTTTAGGGTTGGGGGAGGAGGGTCCCGCAGATAAGGGGATCAAGGCCAAAGGAGATCTTTAGTAGGTCCCAACTGAAAGTTGGGGGTGGTCCTTGGACCAGTTGCAACAGCTTGATATCTCAAAGAAGTTGCTAGAAATACTGGGTCTCAGGCCCCATCCCAGACCTCCCGAGTCAGAATGTCATTTTAGCAAGATCTCTGGGTGGTTCAGGGTTGCAAATCACTGGTTTGGAACATTCAGTGAAAACTACTCAGCTCATTTGCAGTAAGAGGTATTTTTAGTCCTTGTCTATGGAGTATTCCCGCAGCCTTTTACTATAAACATTTTCAAACTTACAGAAAAGTTGAAAGAATTCTACAGTGAGCAGTCATATACTTGGTACCTAGAACCACAGTTACCATTCTGCTGGACTTGCTTTGTCACGTATCTGTCTAACCAGATAGCTAATCAGCCAGCCAGCAAGCTGCTTTTGTTTTGTTTGTTGCTTTTGAGACAGGGTCTCACTCTGTCTTGCAGGCTGGAGTGCAGTGGTGCAGTCATGGTTCACTGCAGCCTCCAGCTCCTGGGCTCAAATGATCCTTCTGCTTCTGCCTCCCAAGTAGCTTGGGCACTACAGGTGCACGCCACTGTTTGGCTAATTTTTTAATTTTTTTTTTTTGAGACGGAGTTTTGCTCTTGTTGCCCAGGCTGGAGTGCAATGGTGCGATCTTGACTCACTGCAACCTCCGCCTCCCGGGTTCAGGTGAGTCACCTGCCTCAGCCGCCCAAGTATCTGGGACTACAGGCATGTGCCACCACACCTCACTAATTTTGTATTTTTAGTAGAGACGGCGTTTCATCTTGTTGGTCAGCCTGGTCTTGAACTCTTGACCTCAGGTTATCCACCCGCCTCAGCCTCCCAAAGTGCTGGAATTACACGCATGAGCCACCATACACTGCCAATTTTTATATTTTTTATAGGCGTGATGTTTTGCTATGTTGCCCAGTCTGGTCTTGAACTCCTGGCCTGAAGCAGTCCTCCTGCCTCAGCCTCTCAAAGTACTGGAATTACAGGCCTGAGCCACTGAGCCTAGTTTTTTTGATATCTGAAATTTATTTCAAAATGCATTTAGTATGCTTTCATGTAACCACTTCCAAGCAAATCATTAGCTAGAGCTCAGTATTTGCTTACAGTTCTAAGATTTTCCTTAAAATTTACATACAGTGAAATTGCTGATCTCAAGTTAGCATTTGATGAGTTTTGATAAAGGGATACCTTCAACCCCTGTCAAGATACAGAACATTGCAAGGACTGGAGGAAATTCCCTGTGCTCCTTCATGATCAATCTTGGTCCTCCCCCACCCCCCCACCATACAGGCCTGATCTTGGACTATTGATTACAGTGCCGTAAACTTCATTTTTTTTTTTTCCCATTTTTCCGTTATGCTTTCAGTCATTTAATAATCAGGCATTGTGCCAGGGGCTAAGCTAGAAACAAACAAATCTTGACCACTGCCCTGGAGGGGAGATGGAAGGTGGTGGCAGGCAGTTAAACCACAACTGCAGGCTGGACAGTGATGGCTCTGAGGGAGGGAAGTGCTGGGAGTTGTCGGGGCTGGAGGGGGTGGTCCCTGACTTGGAGTGAGGATCCAGGACTAGCATCCAGGTAGGGGAGGGGATGCTCAAGGCTAAGGAGTTAGAGGCTCCAGCCAGGTGATTATGGTTGGAGGTGGTGGGGTGGGACAGTGGGTGCTCCTGGTAAAGCAACCAGCATGTGCAAAGGTTTAGGTGAGGGAGCTGATGGGTGTTTGGAACCCCTCTGAATTCTGCTTGACTAGGCCAGGTGGGTGGCTGAGGCAGGAGAATTGCTTGAACCTTCGAGGCGAAGGTTGCAATGTGCTGAGATCATGCCATTGCATTTCAGCCTGGGCGACAGAGGAAGACTCAATCTCAAAAAAAAACAAAAAACTGTGCAGTGATCCATCTGTCATATGACCTTATTACATTTGCAGGGGTACTCAGTTTTACCGGCCAGAGGGAAGGTCAGGATTTGAGGGGCTTGTTAAGCTAGACATGGGCTGCATTTGAAGTCTCCCCTGGCTGTCTCTGTCCTCATGTTGATGCCAAGGCTGAAAGAAGATTGGATTTGCAGGCAAAAGACTCATTTGAGGCCTGATTTCAGCCCTTAATCACTGTGTCTTAGCACGTTGTGAGGGTTGAGGTAGGTAGGTTGGCCAGCCTTTTCTGGAAAGGGCTGGCTGATAAATGCTTTAGGCTTTGCAGCCTGTACAGTGTCTGTGGCAATCCCCAACTCTGCTGTGTAGCTCCAAAGCACCCATGTTCATTTATAATTAAATGAATGGCTGTGACTATGTTCCAATAAAACTTTATTTATAAACAGCTGGCCTGTGGGCCATAGATACTTCTGATATTTAAAGCATCTGGTACAGTACTTCGTGTATTGTGAACCCATTGGGCTTTTTCTCCCCCAACCCCTTCAGCTCTAGTATATTGACAAATAAAAATGGAATATGGGTCGAGCGTGGTGTTTCACGCATGTAATCCCAGGACTTGGTTGGCCGAGGCAGGTGGATCACTTGACTTCAAGAGTTTGAGACCAGCTCAAGCAATATAGTGAAATCCCGCCTATTAGCCGAGTGTTGTGGTGTGCGCCTGTAGTCCCAGTTACTTGGGAGGCTGAGGTGGGAAGATCAGTTGAACCCGAGAGGTTGAGGTTGCAGTGAGCTGTGATCCCACCACTGCACTCCAGACTGAGTGACAGAGCGAGACCCTGTCTCAAAAACAAAAAGGAATATATTTAAGGTGTACAGTTTGATGTTGCCATTTGCCAGAGGCCATTGTCACTGTTTGTACTACTACTATTGTTACTACTGCTGATCATACTACCCTTTCTTGAGCTGTCAGTCTGTGCCAGGCACTATTCTAAGTGCTTAACATGTTTGATCTCATTTAATCTTCACCACCAAGGAACTGGCCCAAGGTCTCCCAGCTAGGAAATGGCACAGCTGGGATTGAGTCATGCCAGCTAACGCTGTGCTGTGCACTGCTTCACACAGAAGCTGCCCTTCCACCCCTACCACCTTTTCTCTCTGCACCCTGACCTTTTTCCTCTGTTGCCGCTTGCACTGATCATAGTTCCGATTGAAATGATACATTTATTTGCACTGTGGTTTGCTTACTGTCCATCTCTCCCTGGGCGGGAAGCTGAATGGAGCAGAGGCCTTGCTGCCTCGTTCTCAGCTCCTTCTGCAGCACTTCACCCACATCTTGGCCTATAAGCAAGTCCTGCCCGTATCTTTGCCCAAGAAATAAATGAATAATTGACAGCCGTGTCCCACCCCTTCCGCCTTTCTCTGCCTACCAGCACCTTGGTCTTTCACAGTGGGTAGGACTTGGGCGGCAGGTGAAATGGATTGGCAATTCCCCGATAACCCACCCACCAACCATGGAAGTGGGCAGGAAGGCGTCGGCTCTTCCAGATGAAAAACCAGCCTGCAATGCAACGTTTTCTACCCAGCCTAGAAAGCAAACACCACCACCTCCATGCCTTAGATTGGAGAAATTCTAATTTACAACACAGACCCACGGGCCTCATGTCGCTTGTCTTTCCTGGCGGTCCCGTGGGGTAGGCTGAGCAAGCAGTAGGACAAACTACTCCCATTTTCCAGATGCAGAAACTGAGGCTTGGAGGTGAGGGGTTTTTCCCAGGGTCATCAGCTACGAAATAGCCAGGCCGAGATTAGAACCCACGTCTGTCTGGGTCCACAGTCTGAACTGAACTCTGCTTCAGTTGGTCTGGAATGTAGTCCACGCACTGGCTGCATCTGCTTACCTTATATGAAGATCTGTGGCTATAGGGCCCGCCCTCTGGAGGTGCTGATGTAGTTGGTCTGGGATGGGGAACAGGCCTGCGTTTCACTCCTCAGGTGATTCCAGTGGACAGGCAGTGCTGGGAATCTCATCACCCCTCTGAGCCCCAGAATGGAGCCTGATCCTTAGCTCTGGCTGTGTGTTTGCATCACTGGAGGAGCTTTTTATTTAGCCTTCTATGATGGAAACATAAAGTAGACAGCATAGGATATTGAACTGCCATGAGGTCTTTTTGTTTTTAGTTATTTATGAGACAGGGTCTCAGGGTCTCACTCTGTCACCCAGGGTGGAGTGCAGTGGTGCAATCTCGGCTCCCTGCAACCTCTGCCTCCCGGGTTCAAGCCATTCTCATGCCTTAGCCTCTTGAATAGCTGGGACTATAGGCGCATGCCACCACGTCTGGCCAATTTTTGTATTTTTTGTAGAGACGGGGTCTTGGCATGTTGCCCACGCTGCTCTCGAACTCCCGAACTCAAAGCAATTTGCCCGCCTCGGCCTCCCAAAGTGCTGAGATTACAAGTGTAAGCCACTGCCCCCCAGCTGCCGCGAGCTCTTTAGCATGCCTTGCAAAGGTGAACGTTTCAGTATGTATCTCCGAAGGACGTGGATTTTTTTGTTGTTTATTTTTAATGGCTTTTTATTTTGCAATAGTTTGGCTCACAAAAAGTTGCAGAAATAGTAGAGTTCCTGATACCCATCACTTGACTTTCCCTAATGATAACATCTAAAAGATGAGGATTTTAAAAAATATAACTGGGGCTGCGTGTGGTAGCTCATGCCTGTAACCACAGCACTTTGGGAAGCTGAGGCAGGAGGATCACTTCAGCCCAGGAGTTTGAGACTCACCTGATCAGTACAGCCAGACCTCGTCTTTACAAAAAGCTGATATATGTGACTGTAATACCATTTTTAATAATATCAAATATTCCAATAATCCTTTGTGGTTGCACAATGGCTCATTCTTACGTGATATCATTCCTTCTTCATGTTTTAGCTGGAATTTTTTTTTGTCCTCTTTTGAGATGGAATTTCACTCTTGTTGCCCAGGCTGGAGTGCAGTGGCGTGATCTTGACTCACCGCAGCCTTCGCCTCCCGAGTTCAAGCGATTCTCCTGCCTTAGCCTCCCAAGTAGCTAGGATTATAGGCACGCACCACCACACCAGCTAATTTTGTATTTTTAGTAGAGACGGGGTTTCTCCATTTTAGACTGGTCTTGAACTCCTGACCTCAGGTGATCCGCCTGTGTCGGCCTCCCAAAGTGCTGGGATTACGGGCATAAGCCACCATGCCTGGCCTCTTAGCTGGAATTATTTTATGGAAAAGAGCTTCCACTTCATTTCTTTGGTCACTGATCACTCTGTAGTGATCAAATAAATGTCCTCCTTGGGGAAGCCTTGTCTAACCCTGGAAACCAAATGAACACTTTTGGGAAAGGTGGAAAAATACTTGTTTCTTTCCACTTTGTCTGTTTTCAAACAATGACCTCGCTCACTAGCAACACCAGAGACACCAAGAAGTTTCTCTTTATTCCCAGCGTCAATGTGAACTTCTGCATGTAAGCATGTGTGGTAAGGGCGGGTGCGGTAGTTCAAGCCTGTAATCCCAACACTTTGGGATGCCAAGGCGGGTGGATCCCTTGACATCAGGAGTTCAAGACTAGCCTGGTCACCCACATGGTGAAACCCCATCACTACTAAAAATACAGTAAAAAATACTAAAATGGCTCACGCTTAT
This sequence comes from Alouatta palliata, assembly GCA_004027835.1. NCBI lineage: Eukaryota > Metazoa > Chordata > Mammalia > Primates > Atelidae > Alouatta > Alouatta palliata. The sequence continues at coordinate 45,466 of PVKV010003482.1, read as the reverse complement.
AATCCCAGCTACTTGGGAGGCTGAGGTTGGAGGATCACTTAAACCTAGGGGGCAGAGGTTGTGTGAGCCAAGATCACGCCACCGGACTCCAGCCTCGGCAACAGAGCAAGACTCCGTCTCAAAAAGAAAAAAGCAAAACAAGAAACCAAACGTACATGGTATGTTTCGGCCTGTTGCACTTACTCTCCTTGTCAAAGCTCACATTGTCCTTTTAGCCTGCGGTGCCACTTCTGCTTGGCTCTTGAGCCTTCTGACAATCCTGTTCATGCTTAGTTTCCTTGTTGTCCAGTGTGACAACATGTCTTGGCTTATCTTGCATATTTCTTGCCCAGCCACTTTTCCAAGAAGAATGTGGACGTTTAAAACAAAAACAAAGTTTCAGTGGCCCAGTCGGATCCCAAACCAGCTTAATCAGAATCCCTAGTGGGGATAGGGCTGGATACAGTATTTTTTTATGTTTTTGACACAGGGTCCCCAGGCTGGAGTGCAGTGGTGGGATCTCGGCTTACTGTAACCTCTGCCTCCTGGGTTCAAGTGATTCTCCTGTCTCAGTCTCCCGAGTAGCTGGGACTACAGACATGAGCCACCACATTCAGTTAATTTTTGGTTTTTTTTTTAGTAGAAACAGGGTTTTGCCATGTTGGCCAGGCTGGTCTCTAACTCCTGACCTCAAGTGATCCGCCTGCCTTGGCCTCCCAAAGTGCTGGGATTACAGGTGTGAGCCACCATGCCTGGTCAGGATACAGTATTTTTTGAAAAGCACGTCCAGCCTTGGATGGAAAACCACTTGAGGGAGGGTATGCTGCCTTATCGGGCTCTGTAAACGCCTTATCTTTGCGCAAGGCTGGAACTTTGAGTGGAGTCCTTGGCTAAAGCTCTCATGGCTGCATGGTGACCTCTCTTCCTTCTGCTGCTAAAACTTGTGTTTCAGCGTTTAGACCCAGATGCATCCGTGTTGAAAGCCAGGCTTGGTCTGTGTGTCAGTCCCGTTCCTTGCCTGCATGCTGTTGAGCTGGGGCTCATCTTGATACCTGTAGGAAATAAGTTCTTTGATAGCTTGCTTAGAGTCTCTCAGTACTTCCCCTTGCCCTTAGAATGCAGACCAAAATATGTGGCCTGCAGTGTAGACTGTGCACAGCCTTCAGTGTAGACTGCTCAGGCCCCCTCTTGGTTCCTGGAGTCTGCCATGCTTCCTTTTACTACTGGGCTTTTGCACACACAGCTGTCTGCTGGGAATGCCTTGCCTTTCCTCCTTACTGAGTTCTCCTCTACTCACCCTTCAGGCACCAGCTTGACTGTCTTCCTTGGGGGAGCCTCCTCTGACCTTGGTGCACCAGATCAGCCCCCATGCACCTACTTGGTCCCACTGGTAGTATTTCTCTACCTTCAGGACGCCTATCAAGGCCCAGAAGTTGCAGTTTTGCATTTGTTGGTGTAATCATTGCATGTCTCTCCCTGGAGCCTGAGTCTTTGTGGCTGACATCCTGCCTCCACCACTTTTAGCTGTGGGACCTTGAAGAAATCATTTCGTCTCTGGTCCCCGGTTTCTTTTAACTGCAAAACAGGGATGATAAAATACTTTCATCTACCTTGTGAGGCGGGGATGAAGATCAAATAGGGTATTTTGTGTAAAGTGCTTAGAACAGAGTAGCTATCAATAGTAGAGAATCTTGGCAGGTATTACTGCTGATTACTGCAGTGGACCACAAGCTGCATGCAGGCAGGGGTCATTTCTGTTTGTTTAGATTTGTATGCAGGGTGCTTGGCACATGGGCTGTGCTCAGGAAATATTTGTTGGATGAATGAAAGAATGAAGTGGAGATAATAGTAATACCATGTTTATAGAATTCCATGAGGGTATAAAATAATGCAAGTATATAAGCTCTTGGTAGCATGTCTAGCACATAGTAGGTGATCAATAAATATTCAATGCCTGAATGAGGACAGTGGGGACAATAGTAATACCAGCTCATGAAGTTGTCGTGGGGATCTAAGGCAACCCTGTAATACCTCGTACAGTGCCTAGCACTTAGTATGTGCTCAGAAAATACTTGTTGAATGAATGAGTGAAGTGGGGATGATGGTAACACCAGCTCCTAGGGTTGTTGCGGGGATAGAAGATAAGGCAGGTCAATAGCTTGTTGTCTTCTGGTTGCGCCTGGTAGACACTCCGTTGAGTGAAACGGGAGGAGCTGCTATGAGTTTCTTTGTCCTGGGGCTTAGGAGAGAATCCTTTTGGGGTGCAGAATGGGATGGAGTGGACGCTGGTCCTCTTGAAGGAAGAATGGGCAACTGACTACTCCTCGCCAAGCTCTGGCCTGGATGAAAAGTTGAATTGTTCCTTTCCCTCTTCCTCCCTAACCTGTTCGTTCTTTCCACTAGAATCCTTGCCCAGAATCCAGCGCCTCCTTCCTGTCCAGGATCACCTTCTGGTGGATCACAGGGTAAGGCTGGGCCCCCGAGACCTTACGGAGGTAGTGGGGAATGAATGAATGAATGGATGAATGAATGAGCATGCTGAGCTCCCCTCCTCGGCTTCTCCCTCCTTTGCTCTTCTGCAGAGTTGTCTCGAATCTGCCTATGCTGGCCACGTGGTCTCAGAGACACCTACTCTGTCCTGCAAGTTCATGAACTTGGATATGATAAACACATGAGCCGAGAGCGGTGTAAACCTCTGCAGCAGAAGCCATACACTGGACTGCTCTTGCTTTAGCTTCAGATTTGGGTTTTTAAAATATTAGGTATAGTTATTATTGACATCGTCCTCTTCCCGCCCCCCCCTTTAGAAAAATAATACTGTCTCACCATCGGAAATGTGAGTTAACAAAACACCTGTGCAGTCAGTAGTAAGCAAACAGCCAGAGGCAACCACTGTCAACATTTTAGTATACTTCCTTCTGGTCTTTGTTTGTTTTTTTTTTTGAGATGGTGTGTCTTGTTCTGTCTCCTAGGCTGGAGTGCAGTAGTGTGATCTCAGCTCACCACAACCTCTGCCTCCCGTGTTCAGGTGATTCTCCTGCCTCAGCCTCCCAGATAGCAGGCACTACAGGCATGTGCCACCACCACCACTGGCTAATTTGTGTCTTTTTAGTAGAGATGGGGTTCCTCCATGTTGGTCAGGCTGGTCTTGAACTTGTGATGTCAGGTGATCTACCTGCATTGGCCTCCCAAAGTGCTGGGATGACAGGACTGAGCCACCGTGCCCACCCACCTTCTGGTCCTCTTCTTTTCTTTTTCTGCCCATTGTCAATGTCTTATTGAGGATTGTTTGAAGAATCTTTTTTCCCCCCTAATATGCCTCATTTCTGTTCTTTTGGCGACAGGCTTTTGCCCTGTCGCTGAGGCTGGAGTGCAGAGGCACAATCATAGCTCACTGCAGTCTCGATCTACTGGACTCAGGGTGATGCTCCTGCCTCAGCCTCCCAACTAGCTGGGACTATAGGCACACTCCACCATGCCCAGCAGGTTTTTGTATTTTTTGCAGAGACGAGTTTCACCATGCTGCCCAGGCTGCTAACCAACTCCTGAGCTCAAGTGGTTGCTCCGCCTCAGCCTCCCAGAGTGCTGGGATTATAGGAGTGAGCCACCATGCCCAGTCTCATCCTTGTCTTTATGAACTTTTTACAAACATCTTTTTAAAACATTAGATGTCTTAAATAATTTTTCCAAATTACTATTAAAGAGCGTCACTGAGACAGTTGATGTAATTGGTATATGACCTCAGGACCCTGGGTGCATGCTAATAACGTTCATTCTTGTTTTGGAAAATTGTGCTCTAGTTACATAAGAGCATGTTCTGGATTACAAGGGGATATCCCTAGTTTTTTGGGGTGAAGACATGTAGAGCCTACATCTTAACTTTTTTTTTTTTTTTTTTGAGAGGGATAGAGTCTCGCTCTGTCGTCCAGGCTGGAGTGCAGTGGCATGATCTCAACTCACTGCAACCTCCACCTTCTGGGTTCAAGCGATTCTCCTGTGTCAGCCTCCCTAGTATCTGGAATTATAGACCTACACCTCTACAACTGGCAAATTTTTGTATTTTTAGTGGAGATGGGGTTTCACCATGTTGACCAGGCTGGTCTCAAACTCCTGACCTCAGGTGATCCACCCACCTCTGCCTCCCAAAGTGCTGTCATTACAGGTGTGAGCCACCATGCCAGGCCTTTTTGTTTTTTGGAGACAGAGACTTACTGTCTCCCAGGCTGGATCGCAGTGGCACGATCTCAGCTCACTGCAACCTCTGCCTCCTGGTTTCAAGCGATTCTCCTGCCTCAGCCTCCCGAGTAGCTGGGACTACAGGCGTGTGCCACCATGCCCAGCAGATTTTTCTATTTTTAGTAGAGACAGGGTTTCACCATGTTGGCCAGGATGTTCTCGATCTCTTGACCTCGTGATTCACCGGCCCAGCTAGTGCCAAGCCTTCGACTGTTGAAATGGTTTATAAAAAGATGATGTGTTTGCATGTGTGTGTATACATGACAGTGGATGGAGAATGACACTGCAAACGTGGCAACATGTGAACAGTGCTGAGCTGAGTGAATTCTTAGTATGATTTGAGTAATTTTTAAAAGGAGTTTGAAATTATTTTAAAACAAAAGAAAAGTATTTTAATTATGAAAGTGTTGAGTCGGCTGCGTACGGTGGCTGACACCTGTTACATTACCACTTTGGGAGGCTGCGGTGGGTGGATTACCTGAGGTCAGGAGTTTGAGACCAGCCTGGCCCATGTGGTAAAACCCTGTCTCCACGAAAAATACAAAAATTAGCCGGGTGTGATGGTAGGTGCCTGTAATCCCAGCTGCTTGGGAGGCTGAGGCAGGAGAATCTCTTGAACCCAGGAGGCGGAGGTTATAGTGAGTCGAAACCGTACCACTGTAATCCAGCCTGGGTAGAGTCACACAGACTTATGTAACAAAACTCAGTGAGCTCGTCACCCAGATTTCTTGATTGCTAATGCTTTGTCATGTCAGCCTTTTTGGTTTTTTTTTCCCCTCAACCTGTTTTTATTTTTCTTTTATTTACAGGGTCTGTCTCTGTTGCCCAGGCTGGAGTGCAGTGACACGATCACAGCTCCCTGCAGTCTCCACCTCCTGACTTCGAGCAATCCTCCCACCTCAGCCTCCCTAGGAGCTGGGACTAGAGTTGTGAGCCATTATGACTGGCTAGTTTTTTTATTTTTACCTTTTTTAGAGATAGTCACCCTATGTTGCTCAGGCAGGTCTTGAAATCTTGGGCTCAGGAAGTCCTCCCACCTCAGCCTCCCAAAGTGCTAGGATTATAGGGATGAGCTACTGGGCCTGGCCCATATCAGCCTTTTTTAATGTAAAATTTTAAAAAGTTGGCGGGGCATGGTGGCTCATGCCTATAATCCTAGCACTTCTCGAGGCCAAGGTAGGAGGATTGCTTGAGCCCAGGAGCTCAAGACCAGCTTGGGCAACATAGGGAGACTCTGTCTCTACAAACATAAAAAAAAAAAAAATTAGCCAGTCATAACGGCTAATACCTGAAGTCCCAGCTACTTGGGAGGCTGAGATGGGAGGATTGATCTAGGCCAGAAACTGGAGGCTGCAGAAAGCTGTGATGGTACCACTGCACTCTATCCTGGGTAACACAGCAAGACCCTGTCACCAAAAGTAAATGAATGAATGATTAAAAGACAAAAAAAGTAAATTGGAGCCATCCTGATACTTCCATCCTAAATCATCTTATTTTCTAAATATTTCGTATGCACACCCCCTCTGAAAACAAAGCCATTTTTTCTTGCATGACCCAACAGAACGAGCTGTAATTTCCTTGTAACATGTGCAAATGTCCATCCATATTTGGACTCCCCGAGCTATGAGGCTGCCTTCATTTGCCGTGGGCAGTTGTGCTGGGGAGGGGAGCAGCATCAGCAGGTGTGTGGAGTGAGTCAGCCCCGTCCTCCTCCTCCTCCTCCTCTCGTTGACTCTCTCTGCCTAACGGCCTTGTGTCTTGGCCCCAGGTTGATGGTCCAGGGCTACCGCCAGCCCCTGGAGAGCAGTGACCTCTGGTCCTTAAACAAGGAAGACACATCGGAACAAGTCGTGCCTGTTTTGGTAAAGAACTGGAAGAAGGAATTTGCCAAGTCTAGGAAGTAAGTGTGAGTTTCCTTGTATTCCAGGATGCCCCGGTCACCTCCTTGCCACCCCTGTGGCCTAATCTAGGCTGTGGCCCTGGCAGTGCCGCCTGTTACTAGCCTTATGGTATTGGGCAAGATGCCTCGCTTGTCCTCTGGGCCTCAGTTTGCTTTTCTGCCAAATGGAGTAAAATATCACAAGTCATTAAGGCTAGTGGGTAGAAAAGAAGAGAAAAGCCGGGCTTGGTGGCTCACGCCTGTCATCCCAGCACTTTGGGAGGCCAAGGTGGGTGAATCACCTGGTCAGGAGTTCGAGACCAGCCTGGGTAACGTGGTGAAACCCTGTCTCTACAAAAATTAGCTGGGTGTGGTGGTACGCGCCTCTTAACTATTTAGGGGGCTGAGGCAGGAGAATTGCTTGATCCCGGGAGGGAGAGGTTGCGGTGAGGCAAGATTGCGCCACTGCACTCCAGCCTGGGAGATGGAGCGAGACTCCATCTCAGAAAAAGAAAAGAAGCTGGCAGTTGATGGTGTTTGCCGTGGCACGTGACTGTCCCTCCTTGAGTCAGTCTCACTTTTTCTGTCTCTTTCTGAGCATCTGGCACCCTGCGTGTTCCTGCTGTTTGAAGTGTTTCTGTCCATCTTGCTCAGCTGACCATGTATTTCTCTTTAGCTAAAGAAGCCCCATTCGTGAGTGATGATAGATGGATAGATGATTGATAGATGGATAGATGATTGATAGATGGATGATTGATAGATGATGGATGAGTGGATGGATGGAGGGTGAGGGGATCTACTAGGGAAACTGGATCATGTGATTAATGGAGAAGCCCTATGCTAGCCCATCTGCAAGCTGGAGAACCCGGGAAGCTGGTAGCATGGCTCAGGCCGAGTTTGAAGATCTCAGACCCTGGGAAGCTGATGGTAGAATTCTCAGTCCACCACCAAAGGTCTGAGAACCTGGAGTTACTGGGGGTAAGTCCCAGAGTCCAGAGGCCAGACAGCCTGGAGTTCTGAAGTCCAGGGGCAAGAGAGGATGACATCCTGGCTGCAGAAGAGAGAGCACATGAATTTGCCATTTCTCTGACTTTTTGTTGGTCTGAACCCTCTGCTGATTGGGTAGTGCGCACCCACATGGGGCAAGGATGGACCCTCCGTACTCGGTCCACTGATGGAAATGCCAGTCTCGTCTGGAAACACCCTCACAGACACACCCAGAAATAGCACTTTACCAGCCATTTGGGTATCCCCTAACCAGCAAAGTTGACCCCTAACATTACCTCTCCCCAAGATTCCTTCAGCCTCACCTGCAGCATCGTCCCTCCCTCACACTAAGAAGGCCACATGTGTACCGTGGGCTTCAGCATTCCTCATCACTCACGCCTCTGCTGATCACCTGGCTCGGCTTCCTCTCATGGAAGAATGATGGCCCACCTTTGTGTTCCCTGGAGCTTGCCAGGCGAGCAGGTTGCTGGAGACACCGTGGGAGAGGGAGAGCCTCGGGAGGACAGAGTTTGAATCAAGAAGCTCCTCCACTGACCTGGCCCTTAATTCATGAATTCATGGAGCAGATGAAGCTGACTGCTGTTTTTGTGCTTAGTGATGTTTACTCCTTGAGGGTTCAGAGAGTGGACCAAAACAGACACACTCTTTATTTATTTTTATTTTTTGAGATGGAGTCTTACTCTGTCACCAGTCTGGACTGTAGTGGCACCATCTGAGCTCACTGCAACCTCCACCTCCTCGGTTCAAGCAGTTCTCGTGCCTCAGCCTCCCGAGTAGCTGGGATTACAGGCGTGTGCCACCACACCCAGCTAATTTTTGTATTTTTAGTAGAGACGGGATTTCACCATGTTGGCCAGGATGGTCTCAATCTCCTGACTTCATGATCCAGCCCCCTCGTCTTCCCAGAGTGCTGGGATTACAGGCATGAGCCACCCTGCCCGGCCAACAGATAGTCTTGCTGGGTGCCATTGACGTTCTATGTGAGAGATAGGACGTTGGTAGTGAAACAGGCATGATGAGAAGCTTTGGAGAATGATAGTGTTGGAGTGAGATAAAAATGAAGAAATGAGAAAGCTTTTTTTTTTCTTTTTGGAGATAGAGTCTCTGTTGCCCAGGCTGGAGTACAGTAATGTGATCTTAGCTCACTGCAATCTCTGCCTCTCATGTTCAAGCGATTCTCCTGCCCCGGCCTCCCAAAGTGCTGGGATTACTGGTGTGTGCCGTTACACCCGGCTAATTTTTGTATTTTTAATAGAGACATGGTTTCACCATGTTGGCCAGGCTGGTCTCAAACTTCTAAACTTAAGTAATCATCCTGCCTCGGCCTCCCAAAGTGCTGGGATTACAGGTGTGAACTCCTGTGCCTGGCTGAGGGAAGTGTTTTAGATAGAGGGGTCAGAGTTTACCCAGTGTGGCCTTGACCTTTGGTGAGCATGTTCCTGTTCCTCCTTAAGGTGATCTCACTTTCTCTGCCTCTTTCTGAGCATCCGGCATCCTGAGTGTTCTTGCTTTTTTTTTTTTTTTTTGAGACGGAGTTTCACTCTTGTTACCCAGGCTGGAGTGCAATGGCGCGATCTCGGCTCACCGCAACCTCCGCCTCCTGGGTTCAAGCAATTCTGCCTCAGCCTCCCGAGTAGCTGGGACTACAGGCATGTGCCACCATGCCCAGCTAATTTTTGTATTTTTAGTAGAGACGGGGTTTTACCATGTTGACCAGGATGGTCTCGATCTCTTGACCTCGTGATCCACCCGCCTTGGCCTCCCAAAGTGCTGGGATTACAGGCGTGAGCCACCGCGCCCGGCCGTGTTCTTGCTTTTTGAAGTGTGTTTGTTCAGCATGCCCAGCTGCCCATGTACGTTTGTTTTAAGAAGGTCACATGTAAGCAGAGACTTGGATGGAAGGAGGAAGTGAGCCTTGTGTCTATTTGGGGAAGGAAGGGCTTTCCAGGTAGAGGGAACAGCCAGTGCAAAGGCCCTGAGGAGGCTCGTGGTGCACCAGGGGGCTCATATGGCTTGAGCAGAGTGAATGAGGTGGGAAAAGGGAGGTGATGAAGCTGGAGAAGGATTTGCAGGGGTCTCCTCTGAGAGTTAGGGTGGGATTCCAGGTGGAATGAGAACACAGAGGCAGCTTTTCTGCAGGGCAGAGGTGTGGCATGAGTTCTGTTGTATTTCTTTATTTTAGAGATAAGGTCTTGCTCTCTTGCCCAGGATGGATTGCAGTGGCATGATCACTGCTCATTGCAGCCTGAAAATCCCAGACTCAAGCAATCCTCCCACTTCACCCTCTAGAGTAGTTGGGATTATAGGGGCATACCACCATGCCTGACTTAGTTATTTATTTATTATTTCTTATTTATTCATTTTTTTTGAAATAGAGTGTTGCTCTTGTTGCCCAGGCTGGAGTGCAATGGCATGATCTTGGCTCAGCTTAACCTCCGCCTCCAGGTTCAAGTGATTCTTCTGCCTCAGCCTCCCGAGTAGCTGGGATTGTACGCATGCTCCACACCTGGCTGATTTCGTATTTTTATTAGAGATGGAGTTTCTCCATGTTAGTCATGTGGGTCTCAATCTCCCAACCTCAGGTGATCCACCTGCCTCGGCCTCCCAAAGTGCTGGGATTACAGGTGTGAGCCACCATGCCTGGCCTTTTTAAATTTTCTTTTATAGAGACAGGTCTCACTATGTTGCCCTGGCTGATCTCCAACTCCTGGCTTCAAGCGATCCTCCTGCCTCAGCCTCCGAAGTAGCTGGGATTAGAGGTGTGAGCCACCATACCCAGCTGAGATCAGGTTTATAACAACCCAGGTTGCCCTGGGGAAGGCGGATATTAGGGACGAGAGTGAAGGCAGGGAGACCTGGATGGGGACCTGGTGTCCATGAAGTCCCTTCAGGCCTCACTGGGAGCCTTCATTTTGTTTATTTATTTTGACACAGGGTCTCTTTTGTCTGGGCTAGAGTGCAGTGGCTCCATCTCGGATCACTGCAACCTCCATTGCCTAGGTTGGAGTGATCCTCCCACTTCAGCCTCCCGAGTAGCTGGGACTACAGGCATGTGCCACCACACCTGGCTAATTTTTTTTGGTTGAGATGGTGTCTCGCCATGTTGCCCAGGCTGTTCGTAGCTCCTGAGCTCAAGCAGTCCACCTACCTTGGCCTCCCAAAGTGTTGGGATTACAGGCATGAACCACTGTGCCTGACAGGAGCCTCCATTTTTCACTGAGCGCATTTTCTGAGAATTCAGTGAGATAAATGTCATAAAAAGCTGTGCCCTAGTCCTGAGTAAACACTGGGCAGGTGTCAGCTGTACAAGTTGTATTTATTCATCTGTACACTTCCATCCTGCCAGGGAGGGTGTGGTGAGAACTGGCTCATCGGGCTTGAAAGTGGGCCACCTGAGAGGGGCCTGCTTCTGTGAGTACCTTGGATTTTAGGGATGCTCAGCTTGGGGCCAGGGTGTCATTTCCCAGGGACATTGATAGAAGGATCACTTGCTTTATTCCCAGAGGCATAGGCCAGATCTGGCAGCTGTAACCACTGTGGACCTGAAGAGAGTGACAAGGACAACCCTGTCCTAGGCTGGAATTTCCCGGTGTGGCCCCTTATGCCCAGATCCCTTTAGTTAACCGGGGAAGGGAATGCAGCCGGTGCAGCTCTGGGCTGCTGAGTGCCCTAGGCTCGGGGACCAGGTGAGGGAGGCCTGGACTGGGGGGTCTGCGTGGCTTCTTGGACCCCTTTACCACCTCTCTTCACCCCTGAATGACTCCTTGTGAAAAGTCAGATGTGGTGGGGCATGGTGGCTCATGCCTATAATCAAAGCACTTTGGAAGGTCGAGGTGGGCGGATTACCTGAGGTCATAAGTTCGAGACCAGCCTGGACAACATGGTGAAACCTCATCTCTACTAAAAAATACAAAAATTAGCTGGGTGTGGTGGTGCTTGCCTGTAATCCTAGCTACGTGGGAGGCTGAGGCATGAGAATTGCTTGAATCCAGGAAGCAGAGGTTGCAGTGAGCTGAGATCGCACCACTGCACTCCAGCCTGGGAGACAGAGTGAGACTCCATCTCAACAACAACAACAACAAAAAAAACCCCAAAAAGCAGGTGTGAGCCATCTCCCTGCTTCTGCCTTTGGGTTTAAAAACCCAGTGCTCCATTGGTTTGTGTGTAACGGTTTTATGTTCTCTTTTGCGTGTCGCCACGCAGAGTTAGGGCCATTTTGGATTGTGGCTTCTGGTGTGAATGTAAAATGCTTCTATGATCTAGAAGAGTTTGGCAGTTTCTTTTTTAAAGTTAGACATGGTGACCATACAGCTAGCCACTCCCTTCCCAGATAGCCACCCAAGAGAGCTAAGAACATATGTTCATGAAAGGCTGGTACAGGAACATTCTTAGCTACTTTGTGATAACCCAAACTGGAGGTAAGCCAGACATCTGTTAGCAAGCGGACAGACAGATGTACCCGTTATGTGCCTCTGCGCAACTGAATACTAAGTGATGTACAAGAATGAACTGTCGGCTGGGCGCAGTGGCTCATGCCTGTAGTTTCAGCACTTTGGGAAGCCACAGTGGGTAGTTCACCTGAGGTTAGGAGTTTGAGACCAGCCTGGCTAACATGGTGAAACCCCATCTCCACTAAAAATACAAAAATTAGCCGACTGTGGTGGCACACGCCTGTATTCCCAGCTACTTGGGAGGCTGAGACAGGAGAATCGCTTGAACCTGCAAGGCAGAGGTTGCAGTGAGCCGAGATTGTGCCCCTGCACTCCAGCCTGGGCAACAGAGTGAGACTCTGTCAAAAAAAAAAAAAAAAAGAACTATTGATACATGCAGCAACATGGATGAATCTTAGAGTAATTATACCAAGTGAAAGGAAATCAAGACAAAAAAATAAATACTAATACAATTCCATTTGCACACAATTCTAGAAAATGAAAACTGTAGTGACAGTGATGAGGCCAGGATTTTCCTGGGTACCGGTACACATGTTGAGGATGATTTATAAGCTCTCAGACCTGTTGTCCCCTTAAATACAAACGTTTGTTACCACATGCATTGGCTCACACCTGTAATCCCAGCACTTTGGAAGGCTGAGGCAGGAGGCTTGCTTGAGTCCAGGAGTTCCTGAGCAGCCTGGGCAACATAATGAGACCCTGTTCCTACCAGAAGTTAAAAAACAAAAGCCAAATGTGGTGATGTACACCTGTGGTCCTAGGTACCTGAGAGGCTGAGGTGGGAGGATCGCTTGAGCCCCGGAGGTGAAGGTTGTAGTGAGCTGAGATCGTGCTACTGCACTCCAGCCTGGGGGACATAAACCCTGTCTCAAAAAAAAAAAAAAGGACATTTGATTTTAGGATGCCTGTCGAGTATGACAGAGGTATTGAGCACTTAATCAAAATAAGATCATAAGTCACTGTAAAATAATACTCATTTATCCAAAGTGATAATTAAAAGTTTTTTTTTTTTGTTCTGTTTTTTGAGATGGAGTCTTGCTCTTATTGCCCAGGCTGGCCTGCAATGGTCCGATCTTGGGTCACTGCAACCTTTGCCTCCCAGGTTTAAGTGATGCTCCTGCCTCAGCCTCCCGAGTAGCTGGGATTATGGAAACCTGCCACCACGCCTGGCTGATTTTTTGTATTTTTAGTACAGATGCGGTTTCACCATGTGGGCCAGGCTAGGGTCTTTAACTCCTGGCCTCAGGTAATCCACCCACCTTGGCCTCCCAAAGTGCTGGGATTACAGGCATGAGCCACCACGCCCCACCAAGTAAAAGGTTTTAAGATTCAGAAACCTTTTTCTTCTCCTGATAGAGAAGAAACTCAGTTTTCCAAATAATCAAAAGGTCTGTATAAGACAGCAAGAGACAGAATCTGTCTCTCCTTTCCCCTCTTTTTTTTTTTTTTTTACCTGCAGTTTACTCAGGTGAACAAAATCAATTACTGTCTCTTATCAGTACCATACAAAATTCTTGTTCGAAAGATAAAACCAAACTTAACTTCTGTATAGGAGTATTACCAATACTAAAGCCAGTTTTAATAAAACCTTATAAATCCGTTCTTTTACCTTTTGACTACACAAAAAAGAGTTTTCCATAAATCATTTATAACCTCTTACAAAATACTATTTTTTCTTCAGCTTTTTGTATCCATTTAGTTTTAGCTATATTATTTGCCCCTTATTTTGAAACAAATGTTAACCTCTAAATTAGAACTGCTTTTCCTTTAACCAGAACTGTATATCCTTGTGTCTTTTTGTAACCTTCACCAAAAGCACGTCTTGTATTCTTTATACACAGTGCTACAGAATTTTTAAAATATAAATGTAGTTTTTTAAAAAATAAATGTGGTTAACTACATATAACCACAATTAACTTTTTATTTTTAAATAGAGATGGGGGGTCTCACTATGTTGTCCAGGCTGATATTGAACTCCTAGGCTCAAGCAATCCTCCTGCCTTGGCCTCTCAAAGGCATAAGCCACCATGGCTGGCCTACAATTAATACTTAGTAACCATAATTTCTGGTGAAAAACCTAGGAAGTGTCTTTTTGGACTGTTGAATACCAATATTTGTAGATGAAAACCATTTCATAATTTTGTAAGGTAATTATTGTTTCAGTATTTTAAGTTACTTTGGAAAGACATATTTTACAATTATTACTTAATTTAACATAACATGACTTTAAGATTTTAAATTACTGAAAATAATTTTGACAAGGTAATACAGCTACCCTCCCTGTCTTCCCCAGTCGTCCTGGGTTTTTGAATACCCGTGTGGCACCCATGATGTCTTTGAAGGTCAGGGACCTTCTTGGTCCTAGATTCACACACGAGGTATGGAGCCCAGGAGAGAAGACAGAGGTTTGGGGAATGACAACAAAGTTGGACCCAGTATTCACTTTCACCAAATCTCTGTGACATCTGGTCAAGCCATGTGTTTTAGCTCGTTTTGACGCTGCTGATAAAGACAAGACGTACCTACCTGAGACTGGGTAATTTATAAAGAAAAAGAGGTTGAATGGACTCACAGTTCCACGTGGCTGGGGAGGCCTCACAATCATGGTGGAAGGTGAAGGGCATGTCTTACATGGCAGCAGGCAAGAGAGATAGCCAAATGAAAGGGGAAACCCCTTATAAAACCATCAGATCTCGTGAGACTTATTCACTACCACGAGAACAGTACGGGGGAAATGGCCCCCATGATTCAGTTATCTCCCCCTGGGTCCCTCCCACAACATGTGGGAATTATGGGAGCTACAATTCAAGATGAGATTTGGGTGGAGACACAGCCAGACCATATCACTGTGTCATCTCTCTGGACTTCGCATTCTACCTGAAAAGCAAATGTGTTGGATTTGTGCAGTGTTTTGTGTTTCCTTCTAGCCGTGGTGTAAAATAATATATACAGTACTGACTGGTGCTTTAAAAAAATCTGGCCAGGCATGGTGGTTCATGCCTGTAATCCCAGCAATTTGGGAGGCCCAGGCAGGTGGATCACCTGAAGCCAGGAGTTCAAGACCAGCCTGACTAACATGGTGAAAACCCTGTCTCTAGTAAAAAATAAAAAAATTAGCTGGGCGTAGTGGCACATGCCTGTAATCCCAGCTACTCGGGAGGCTGAGGCAGGAGAATTGCTCGAATCCGAGAGGCGGAGGTTGTATTGAGTTGATATTGCACCATTGCACTCCAGCCTGGGCAACAGCACAAGACTCTGTTCGAAAAAAAAAAAAAAAGAAAAATATCCCTGTAAAATAAAGACTACTTTTCTGAATCTGATGACAGCTTTTTGAGATACCCATATACCACACACTTCATGTATGTGGAACTTACAGTTCACTGATTTTTAGTGTGTTCACAGAGTTGTGCAGTCATCATCATAGTCAACTTCATTTGTTTTTTAAGACAGAATCTTGCTCTGGCCCTGAGGCTGGAGTACAGTGGTGCAATCTTGACTCATTGCAACCTCCTCCTCCTCCTGGATAAAGCAATTCTCTCGCCTAGGCCTCCCATGCTGGGATTACAGGCACCTGTTACCATGCTTGGATCATTTTTTTTGTTTTTAGTAGAGACGGGGTTTTGCCATGTTGGCCAGGCTGGTCTCAATCTCATGTCCTCAGTGATGCACCCACCTCGGCCTCCCAAAGTGCTGAGATTACAGGCATAAACCACCACCCCCAGTCAAAAAAAAAAAATTTTTTTTTTTTTTTTTTTTAAGACATAGGGTTTCACCATGTTGGCCTGGCTAATCTTGAATTCCTGACCTCAGGTGATCCTCCTGCCTTGGCCTCCCAAAGTGCTGGGATTGCAGATGTGAGCCACCGTGCTAGGCCAAAGGTTTTTTTTAGAAGCAGGGTCTTGCTATGTTTCCTTGGCTGAATTCTCCTTTCCTTTCCTCTTCCTTTCCCCTTTCTCCTTCCCTCTCCCCTTTCCCCTTTCCCCGTTCCTTTCCTTTCCTTGGATTACAGGCATGCACCATCACACCTGGCTAATTTTGTATTTTTAGTAGAGACAGGGTTTTTTCACGTTTGTTAGGCTTGTCTCGAACTCCCAACCTTAGGTGATACGCCTGTTTTGGCCTCCCAAAGTGCTGGGGTTACCGGCGTGAGCCACCACAACTGGCCTGGACGCTTTCTTCTTTTGCATTGATCTGTATATGACTATCCCTTGGTCTGTCTTGATGATTTTTTTTTTTTTTTTTTTCTGAGACATAGTCTTGCTCTGTCACTCAGGCTGGAGTGCAATGGCACGATCTCAGCTCAGTGCAACCTCCGCCTCCCAGGTTGAAGCAATTCTCCTGCCTCAGCCTCCTAAGTGGCTGGGATTAGAGGTGCCTGCCACCATGCCTGGCTAATTTTTGTACTTTCTGTAGAGACTGGGTTTCACCATGTTGGCCAGGCTGGTCTTGGATTGACGTCAAGTGATCCATCCACCTTGGCCTCCCAAAGTGCAGAGACAAGAGGCGTGAGCCACCGCACCCCGCTGTGATTGTTGTTTCATATTGTTTTGAAATCAAGAAGTGTGAATCCTCCAACTTGCTTCTTCTTTTTCATGGTTGTTTTGGCTGTTCTGGGTCCTTAAGTTTTCATATGAATTTTAGAGTTAGCTCATTCATTTCTCCCAGGAAGCCAGCTGGGCTTCTGATAGGGATTGCCTTGGCTCTGGATCAGTTTGGAGACATCACTTCTCTGTGTCTTACACTTGTTCAACTCAGTTAATCTTACCTACCTTGGAGGTAGGTCCTACTTTTATCCTCATTTCACAGGGGGGGGAAACTGAGGCCCAGAGAACTTAAGGACCTCTGCCTTCCCTGAGGGTGACATCCTCTGGCTGTTTCCCTCGGTGGGGGCTGTGTCTCTGGCAGACCCCACAATGGCTTCACCTCCTTGTGTTCCAGGCAGCCAGTGAAGGTCGTGTACTCCTCCAAGGATCCTGCCAAGCCGAAAGGGAGTTCCAAGGTGGATGTGAATGAGGAGGTGGAGGCTTTGATCGTCAAGTCTTCACAGAAGGAGTGGAACCCCTCCCTGTTTAAGGTCTTATACAAGACCTTCGGGCCCTACTTCCTCATGAGCTTTTTCTTTAAGGCCATCCATGACCTGTTGATGTTTGCCGGTCCGGAGATCTTGAAGTAAGACCCCTTCCCTCCCAGGTGGGCTCCGTTTTGCCTCCTTCGGTGGGATCTTTCATTTGCATCACTCATAACCCCAGGGTCATGCTGTGTCCTGAAGTGTGCTCATAGCTAGGTGTCTCCATTTTTACCAGCTTAGCTTTTTTGAAAAAAAAAAAAAAAAAAAAAAAAAACAGAGACAGGTCTTGCAGGTCTTGCTCCAAAACCAAACAGGTGTTGGACAGGCTGGTCTGGAATTCCTGGCTTCAAGCAATCCTCCTGACTTGGCTTCCTGAGGTGCTGGGATTGTAGATGTGAGCCACCATCACTGCCTAGCTTTGCTTTCTGCTTTACTTAATTACCATCTTAGTGAAAACCACTTTGGTTGCAAGTAACAGAAACTCACTAGGGTCCCCTGAAACCCGAATTGGGAGGATATGGCATTATCTTGGAAAACCAACAGCAAGGAAATGCCAGCAGATCTCATGAAAAAACTGCAACCAGGGTTGGGCCCGGTGGCTTATGCCTGTAATCCAGCACTTTGGGAGGCTGCGGCAGGCAGATCACCTGAGGTCAGGAGGTCAACACTAGCCTGGCCAACATGGCGAAACTCCGTCGCTACTGAAAATACAAAAATTAGCTGGTGTGGAGGCACATACTTGTAATCCCAGCTACTTGGGAGGCTGAGGCAGGAGAATCAATTGAACCCAGGAGGCACAGATTGCAGTGAGCAGAGGTCACACCACTAAACTCCAGCCTTGGTGACAGAACAAGACTTTGTCTCAAAAACAAAACAAAACAAAAACCAAAACCAAAAAAAACACAACAAAACAAACTGTAAGCAAAAACTGGGGAGTCAGAAGGGAGGTGGACTCCCTCTTCCCCTGTTCTCTGCTGCTCTGTGGCACTGGGGCCACACATTCGTTCTCCTTCCCTCCCTGCCTCTTTCCTGTGTTTCCTGTGCAATTCCTTTTGGGTGACTTGCTGGTGATGAGATAGAGCTAGAGCAATTAGCGCAAAATCCCAAGCCAGAGACCTCTGCTGTGAGCATTCTGGGCCACCTGCACAGCCACATGACCATTGCGGACTTGTTTTTCCGTCTGTGAAGTTGGACTGATAGTGTGTAGCTCGTCTGGCTCAGGAGAAGGTTGCGGTGCCAACACTGAAGCCCTTTTCCCTGCCCCTACGTGTCACAAGTCATCCCAGGCCGTCTCTTTGCTCCTTTGCAGGTTGCTCATCAGCTTTGTGAACGACACCACGGCCCCAGACTGGCAGGGTTACTTCTACACGGTGCTGCTGTTCGTCAGCGCCTGCCTGCAGACCCTCCTGCTGCACCAGTACTTCCACATCTGCTTCGTCAGCGGCATGAGGATCAAGACCGCGGTCATCGGGGCTGTCTATCGCAAGGTAGGGGAGGCTGTTGGCCAGTGGCCCGTTGTTGACATCCCCTCCTGCAGCCCTGGGTTACTCCAGGGGGCCAGCCTGGGGATTTCCAGCCCAACTTCTGTGCAGTAGGATGATGGTGGCCTCCATGACTGCAGGTGGCAGGGACAGTGGCCATCAGGCATTGTACCTCAGCAAAGCTGATTTCGGGGGTTGGTGTGTAGATGTCCCTGTGTATCAGCTGTGGGTAATTGAGTTTTTTAGATGGAGCAGTGGCCCTCGATGTGGGGAAATTGAAGTTCAGATTCTGGTTCTGCTGTTAACATTCTGTGTTTCAGCTTCTCGTCGCTTTCTTTTTTTTTTTTTTTTTTTTTTTTTGAGGCAGAGTCTCACTCTGTCCCCCAGGCTGGAGGGTAGTGGGCATGATCTTGGCATCTTGGCTCACTGCAATTTCCACCTCCTAGGTTCAAGCAATTCCTCTGCCTCAGCCTCCTGAGTAGCTGGGATTACAGGCACCCGCCACCATGACCGGCTAATTTTTGTATCTTTATTAGAGACTGGGTTTCGCCATGTTGGCCAGGCTGGTCTCGAACTGCTGACTTCAGGTAATCTGCCTGCCTCAGTCTCTCAGAGTACTGGGATTCCAGGCATGAGCCGCCACTCCCAGCCTGTTGTCACTCCTAATCTGAACTAAGCAGGTGGCACATTTCTGCATCATGACAGTATGTAGTGAGCATTTGTGCACATCCAACTTGAAAGGAACCAACTTACCTTCTTGATCTCTAATTTTTTTTTTTGTCTTGAGGGCAAGGAAACTGCTTGGTGCATAGATTAGGAAGAGACAGTCTTGCACGTACTTGGGAAAGATGAACTAGATCAGTGATTCTCTGACCTGTCTGTGAGTTAGACTCACCTGGGGAACTTAAAAAACTCATGCAGGCCAGGCACTGTGGCTCATGCCTGTAATCCCAGCACTTGGGGAGGCCAGGGTGGGAGAATCACGTGAGGGCAGGAGTTCAATACCAGCCTGGTCAATGTGGCAAGACTGCAGCTCTGCAGAAAAAAAAAAAAAAATTAGCCGTGTATGGTGGTGAGAATCTGTAGCCTCAGCTACTCAGGACGTTGAGTCAGAAGAATCGCTTGAGCCCAGGAGTTGGAGGCTGCAGTGAGTCCTAATTGCTCCCCTGCATTCCAGCCTGTGTTACAGAATGAGACCCTGTCTCAAAAAACAAAAAACTTCCTGACACCTAGGTTGCACCAGATCAAATTAAATAATTAAATTGAGATTGCTGAGGTTGGACCCAGGTGTCACTGATTTTGTTATTTATTTATTTTTATTTTTTGAAATAGGGTCTTGTCTGTTGCCCAGGCTGGAGTTGGCTCACTGCAGCATCCACCTCCCGGGCTCAAACAGTCCTGGCACCTCAGCCCCCCAAGTAGCTGGGACCACAGGCGGGCACCACGATGCCTGGCTAATGTGTTAGTGTTTTTAAAACTCCCTGGGTGATAGTGTGGGTCCATGTTGAAGGGCCAGTGACCCAGATCAGCGGTTCTCAGCCAGGGAGATTTGCCCCTCCCTAGGGCATGTGTGACAATATCTGGAGGCATTTTTGGTTGTCCCAGCTGGGGGCGAGGGTACAAGACAGCCCCCCAGACAAGTATCCGACCCCAGATGTCAAGAACACCAAGGTTTAGAGACCCTGGCCTAGACCCTCCGTCCTTCAGTGGGATCTGGGACCAGCAGCATCAGCACAGCCTGGGAGTATGGTAGAAATGCAGAATCCCAGGCTGCACCTCAGACCTGCAGAATCTGAAGCTGCATTGGAACAACCTCCCCAGTTACCCTCCAAAAAAAAAAAAAACAAAAAACAAACAAACAAACAAACAAAAAACAAAACCTTGGCTGTGTTTGTGCATGTTAAAGCTTGTGAAGCCCTGGTTTCGAGGATGCCTAGGGTCCCTTGCCAATTGATGAGTTTAAGGTTGGGAGGCAGTGAACCAACCAATCACTGTGGCCCAGGAGAGAGAGTTCTCTGATTGGCCAGCCTGGGTCACATGTCCTCTCTCATGGCAGAAGAGATGTGACAGACAGCCCTTTGGTTTGAGGAGGAAGAGTTCCCAAAATAAAAGTGCCATGGATAAGAATATGGGCTTTGAGAGAGGACACAGGCGTCCTGGGCAGACAGGTAAATCGGGAGAGGAGGAGCAAAGATCTGCAGCATTTCCACCCCTGAGAGTCTCCTTCCTCTCCGTGGGCCTGGAGGAAGAGTCAGCCTCCTGACCTGCCACACTCACCCACCCTCCCTCTCCTTTGTCCCACAGGCCCTGTTGATCACCAATTCAGCCAGAAAATCCTCGACGGTCGGGGAGATCGTCAACCTTATGTCTGTGGACGCTCAGAGGTTCATGGACTTGGCAACGTATATTAACATGGTCTGGTCAGCCCCGCTGCAAGTCATCCTTGCTCTCTACCTCCTGTGGCTGGTGTGTGTTTGACGCCGTTCTCCTTTGCACGCAGGGAGGGGCTTCTACGTGGGGGCAGCGGGCTGAGGGAGTGGGTGTTGATGGTAATGGCATGTGTAGCTCCCTGGCAGTTCCAGCTGTTGTTCATATTTTATTTTCCAGCCTGGTAAGCAGTTCCTCAGTATTTGTTCCTTTCATGAATTGTCAGGTTGATGTTCTCCTTGGTGGCATGGTATTTTCATTCTCTCTTTTTTTTTTTTTTTGATAAAATCATGTTTTAATTGCCGGTGGCATATATTACATAATGGCTCAAGGTTAATAGTCTGGCTGTCATTCTCTCTTTGCTGAACAGTGCCAGTAATTAACAACGCAACAGTGAACACACTGTATTTCTCCCATCGAATCCTCCGAAACACTAACCAGAGTCACTTATTCGCTAGTCTCTAATTATGGTGGTCAAGATTCTCTCAATTGAAAGGGATAGAAATCTATCTTAAAGTAGCCTAAGTAAGTAAAGGGAACTTTGGGGCTGCATGTATCTCAGAAAGCTGGGCATTAGCTTAGGTGTGGATTGATCCAGGAGATCAAGCTATGTTGTCAGTACTCACTTTCACTCTTTCACCATTTCATAGCCCTGTTGTTCTCTGAGTTGACGTCAGTGGTACTTCCCCACCTGGCTCCATAGCTATGGGCTGATATCATCCTGTCAGATCAACGTGCCAGAGAAAAGAAAAGACAGCATTTCTTTGCACAGCCACGGTCAATCTCAGGGAGCACTATGGCCTGGCTTGGTCCTATTCACAGTCCTGAACCAATCACTGTGGACCAGAAGGCAGAGTTCTTTGATTAGCCAGCTTGGGTGACATGTCCTTTCCTATGGCAGAAGAGACGTGATTGACAGCCCTTCCATGTGGGAAGGGAGAGTTCCTAAAATAAAATGATAAGCGAAGAGGCTCATAGCACCACACATGCCTTGTGCTTTGCTATCTCTGGGCCTTTGCCAGGTGCCTTTTCTTCCATAAGGAATTTCCTTCCTTCCTTCCTTCTAACTGATGAAAGCCTGCTCATTCCCCTGCTGTAACAAATACCACTTTCATTGATGTCCCCTTCCCATCAATTAGATGAACTTTCTCTTTTTTCGAATTTTGAATCCCAATACCTTTAGTGTAGGAACTCATCTGATATTATTTTCTGAAATAGTTTTTTTTTCTTTTCTTTTTTCTTTTTTTGAGACAGTCTAACTCAAAAGAAAAGGAGTACAGTGGCACCATCTCGGCTTGCTGCAGCCTCTGCTGCTGAGGTTCAAGTGATTCTCCTGCCTCAGCCTCCCGAGTAGCTGGAACTACAGACTCACTGCCACCATGCCCAGCTGATTTTTTTGTTGTATTTTTAGTAGAGATGGGGTTTCACCATGTTGCCCAGGCTGGTCTCAAACTCCTAACATCAGGTGATCCACCCACCTCAGCCTCCCAAAGTGCTGGGATTACAGGCGTGAGCCACTGCACCTGGCCCACTTTCTGAAATCGTTTGTTTTTGCATGCTCAGTATATTGCCTCCTCAGTATATTGCCTCCTCTTGGATGGGTAACATGTTAGCCACTTGCAGACATACAGCATCTGACTTATTTTTGTGTATTCTGTGGGTACAACCCCAGTAGGGCCTGCTGCATAATGAGCACAGCTCAGATTATTATCTGTTATTGAAAGAAAAGGGTTGACTGGGTGTGATGGCTCATACCTGTAATCCCAGCACTTTGGGAGGCTGAGGCGCATGGATCAACTGATGTCAGGAGTTTGAGACCAGCCTGGCCAACATGGTGAAACCCCATCTCTACTAAAAATGCAAAAAATTAGCCGGGTGTGGTGGCACACACCTGTAATTCTAGCTACTTGGGAGGCTGAGGCAGGAGAATTGCTTGAACCCAGGAGGCAGAAGTTGCAGTGAGCTGAGATTGCACCACTGCACTCCAGCCTGGGTAACAGAGCAAGACTCTGTCTCAAAAAAAAAAAAAAAAAAAAAAAAAGCTGGATGCAATGGCTCATGCCTGTAATTTGAACACTTTGGGAGGCTGAGGTGGGTGGATCATCTAAGGCCAGGAGACCAGCTTAGCCAATATGGCAAAACTCCATCTCTACTAAAAATAGAAACATTGGCTGGACGTAGTGGTATATGCCTATAATCCCAGCTACTTGGGGCTGAGGTAGAAGAATCGCTTAAATCCGGGAGGCAAAGGTTGCAGTGAGCTGACATTGCACCTCTGCACTTCAGTTCGGGCAACAGAACAAGACTCCATCTCAAAAAAGAAAAGAAAAAGGAAGAAGAAAAAATTAGCAGTTTATTTGGTCATAGTTGGCTTTTTAAAAAATACATTTGTAGAGAAGAAGGTGAGTAAAGTGTTTCTAATAATAAAACTTAGAAAAAAACACCAGAATTTAATTATCTGAAAGGCTGGGCACAGATACAGGTGGCATGCACCTGTAATCCTAGCACTTTAGGAGGCTGAGGTGAAAGGATTGCTTGAAGCCAGAATTTGAGCCCAACCTGGGCAATATAGTGAGACACTGTCTCTGCAAAACAAAGAAACAAAGCTGAGCATGATGGTACCTACCTGTGGTCCCAGCTACTGTGGAGGCTGAGGCGGGAGAATTGCTTGAGCCTAGGAGTTCAGAGGCTGCAGTGAGCTTCGATCACACCTGCACTCCTGCCTGGGTGACAAGGTGAGACTCTGTCTTGAGAAGAAAAAAAAAATATTGAAATAAATGTCTTTTCAAGCAGATGTCTTGGGGAGTCCACTTTCCCAAAAGTACTACCATGGTAAAAAAAATATTTTTGAAATATTTCTTTCAGAATTGCCTTCAGGATTGGTTTATGAACCATTAAGAAAATTGTCCTAACATCACATCTTGTTTTAGATGGCAGTTGCTTGAGCTCAGCACTGTTGACACTTGGGGCCAGACAGTTCTTGGTTGTGGCGGCTGTCTTGTTTTTTTGTTTCTGTTTTTTAAGGGACAGAGTCTTGCTCTACTGCCCAGGCTGGAGTGCAGTGGTGCGATCATAGCTCATTACAGCCTCAAATTTCTGGGCTCAAGTAATCCTTCCCACTTCGTCCTCTCAACTAGCTGGGGACTACAGGTGTACGTCACGATGCCTGGCTAAGTTATTAATTTTTTTTTTGTAGAAATGGGGTCTCACTATGTTGTCCAGGCTGGTCTCGAACTTCTGGCCTCAAGCTGTCTTCCCACTTTGGCCTCCCAAAGTGGTGGGATTGTAGGTGTGAGCCATTGTACCCAGCCTTAAGGCTCTAAGTTAATATAGCAAAATTAGCAAAGAATGAAGGCACACATGGGGCAGTGTTTAAGGGAAACCAGGTACTGGCTTCCAGGAGTCCCCAGCAGAGTCACACAAGGTGCACTTAATTCTCTGGCAAGCATTATGATTATATGTGTGAAACGTTGCCACCCAGGGAAGCTCGGTAGGAGCTCTGTGCTGAGGTTTTTATTAGGGGCATGGCACTCTTTACTTGCACATACCAAAAGTCCAGACTCCTATAGGGAAAGCAATGTTCAGCATAAACCATATATTTGTACAAACAGGTGAGGCAAGTTGAGCCACTCTTGCCACTTGTGTTAATGGTGGAAACCCTCCTGAAATCCAAGTATGCAGACGCTAGCTGAGGGCTAAACTTATAAGCAGCCTTCAAGCAGAATAAGCAGGCAGGTGGTTGTGTTCACACTTTTCTTCTTACTACCTTATTACCATTCTAAAAATGTAAGCTGGGTGTGGTGACTCCCGCCTGTAATCCCAGCTTTGGGAGGCAGAGGCAGGAGGATCCCTTGAGACCATGAGTTCAAGACCAGCTTGGGCAACATAGTGAGACTTTGTCTCTACAAAAAAATCAAAAAACTAGCTGGGTATGGTAGTGTGACTGTACTCACAGTTACTTGGGAGGCTGAGTTAGGAGGATTGCTTGAGCCCAGGAATTTGAGACCAGCTTGAGTAACATGGTGAGACCTTGTCTCTACAAAAAAAAAAAAAAAAAAGAGCCCGGCATGGTGGCGTGACTATAGTCACAGCTACTTGGGACGCTCACTTGAGCCCAGAAGTTGGAGACCAGCCTGGGCAAGGTAGCAAGACCTAATGGTTACCCGTAGCTGCAGCTACTTTGGAGGCTGAAGTAGGAGGATCCCTGCAGATAGCCACTGTAATGCCGTCTGGGCAATATAGTGAGACCTCATCTCCTCAATTAGAATTCTAAAGTTATAATTTGCAAAACTCATGTGGCCCAAGGGCTTTGGAGAAAGGAGCATGAACCTGCTTATTCTTGAAGGGATTGGGAGGACCCCAAGAGACGCTCAGGAATAAAACCGCAGGCCCCTAACACCCTATTGTGGGGTAAAAGTAACACCTCTTGCCTTTAACTTGGTCAGCAGCATCCATGGTGGGGTGGAGCAGGTGGGGAAGCTGTTAAGGGCCCGGTTTTCTCCTGTCTGGTGAGTAATTAAGAGTTTCCTTTCCTTCCTTAGAACCTGGGCCCGTCTGTCCTGGCTGGAGTGGCCGTGATGGTCCTCATGGTGCCCTTCAATGCTGTGATGGCGATGAAGACCAAGACCTACCAGGTAGGGCATGTGTCTCTGAAGGCCTCCAAGCCGGGCCCTAGGCTGGGGCCTCTCCATGCAGGTTTTAGTCTCGTTCCTTCTGCTCAGGTCCTGGGGTTCTCGGCCTTGCCTGCCAGTTGGAGTAACCCAGGGAGCCTGAACAAAATGCTGATGCCCAGGCCCCGTATCTGGGATTTGGATTCACTTACTGTGGGTGGGGTCTGGACATTGGGATGTGTTAAAGCTTCCCAGGTGATTATATTGGGCAGCCACGGTTGAGAGCTCCTGACATGTGGTTAGACTTTGTAGGCTGCTGACTGACATCACAAAGTCTGTGAGCCTCCGAGAGACAATCCTTGTTTCCCGTGGTCTTATTTTATTTTATTTTATTTTATATTTTTTTGAGAAGGAGTCTTGCTCTATTGCCAGGCTGGAGTGCAATGGCGCAATCTCAGCTCATGGCAGCCTCTGCCTCCCAGGTTCAAGCGATTCTCCTGCCTCAGCCTCCTGAGTAGCTGGGACTACAGGGGTGTGCCACCATGCCCAGCTAATTTTTGTATTTTTAGTAGAGACAAGGTTTCACCGAGTTGGACAGGATAGTCTTTGTCTCTTGACCTTGTGATCTGCCCGCCTCAGTGTCCCAAAGTGCTGGGATTACAGGCGTGAGCCACCGCGTCCAGCCACCCACGGTTGTCTTATGTGTATGTGTGACTGAGCTTTCCAGGGGTGTGCCACCATGCCCAGCTAATTTTTGTATTTTTAGTAGAGACAAGGTTTCACCGAGTTGGACAGGATGGTCTTTGTCTCTTGACCTTGTGATCTGCCCACCTCAGTGTCCCAAAGTGCTGGGATTACAGGCGTGAGCCACTGCGTCCAGCCACCCATGGTTGTCTTATTTGTATGTGTGACTGAGCTTTCAAGAGTTGAGTACAAATTACCCTCTACTTTTTTTTCTCCTTATTAGCTCTTACCTTATGCAAGGCATGGTGTTAAGCTCTTTATTTTAATTAAATTAATTAATTAATTAATTTCTGAGATGGAGTCTTGCTGTGTTATGTCAGGCCAGACATACCCCTGTACTTTGAGCATTTTGGGAGGCCAAGGTGGGTGGCTCGCCTGAACTCAGGAATTTAAGACCAGCCTGGGGAACATGGTGAAACCCATCTCAACCAAAACGGAAGAGTTAGCTGTGTGTGGTGACGTGTGCCTGTCGTCCCAGCTACTCAGGAGGCTGAAGCATGAGGACCACCGAGCCCAGAAGGTCAAGGCTACAGTGAGCCATGATTGTGCCACTGTACTCCAGCCTGGACAACAAAGTGAGACCCTGACTCAAAAAAAAAAAAAAGTTTCAATCATACGGAAGTATATAAATTAAAAGGAGCTATCACTTTCCCTACTGTCTTAGCCACTACAAATGTATAGAAGCAAATCCTTCTAGAACTTTCCATGTTTGTATATACAGACCTGATTAATGATATAGTTATGTTTGTTTTTTTTTATATATGTGGGTTTTTTTTCGTTTAGTTTTGTTTTTTTGAGATGGCATCTCACTCTGTTGCCCAGGCTGGAGTGCAGTGGTGCAGTCTCAGCTCACTGCAACTTCTGCCTCCTGGGTTCAAACGTTTCTCCTGCCTCAGCCTCCCGAGCAGCTGGGATTACAGGCACCTGCCACCATGCCTGGCTAACTTGTATTTTTAGTAGAGACGGGTTTCACCGTTTTGGCCAGGCTGGTCTCGAACTCCTGACCTCCCAAAGTGCTGTAATTACAGGCGTGAGACACCATGCCTGGCCATTACAGATCTTTTTGTGATGTTATTACCATATCTGTTTTTATCTAAACGGGCCCATGTGGCAGCATGATTTTGTCATGTAGTGCCCTGCTTTGGGGACCTCCCTGTGCTATGCTATGTAGCTTGAGTTCATTCTCGTGACCTGGTGCCTTTTGGTTGTTAATGGAGATGGCGTGGTTTGTTTCTCTGCTCTTCTGTTGATGGATAGTTACGGTGTGCCGTGGAATTTCAAATGGGAGCACTTGGCTGCACCGATGGTACCATAGGGAGATGGGTTTCAGAACACAGACCTGTTGGAAGGAGAGGCCTCATGGGGTAGGGATGGGTGGGATGGGTGAGGCAGGGGCTTTGAGGGTCGAGTCACCATTTAATCAATCTCTTGATGTGCGGGATTCCCTGAGTGGCCCGACTCTGAACCCACTTCACTCGCTGGCCTCCAGATCATGTAGCTTAATTTCTTCCCATCTGTGGCCCGGGGATGACTATAGCACTAAACGATAGAGTTCTTGTGAATGTGGAGTGGCTAAATACATGTAAGATGCTTAGAAAGATGCTACTATTGGTATTAAAAATTTTTAATAACGGCATGCATAAGTTCCCACTGTTTGGAGCCAGTACTAGCCAGTACGTGAACATTTCACTATTTTAACAACCATGGGCCAGGCACAGTGGATCATGTCTGTAATCCTGGCTCTTTGGGAGGCTGAGGCAGAAGGATGGCTTGTGGCCAGGAGTTCAAAACCAGCCTGGGCAATATAGGGAGACGCTGTCTCTACAAAAAATACAAAAATGAGCTGGGTGTGGTGGCATGTGCCTGAGGTCCCAGCTACTTGGGAGGCTGAGGTGGGAGGATTGCTTGAGCCCAGGAACTCAAGGCTGCAGGGAGCTATGATCGTGTCACTGTACTCCTGCCTCGATGCCAGAGTGAGACATTGTCTCAAAAAGGAAAAATAAAATAAAAATAAATAAAAAGAAAACTAGGCTGACAAGAAATAAGAAAACAGGCCGGGCACAGTGGCTCACACCCATAATCCCAGCACTCTGGGAGGCCAATGTCGGTGGATCACCTGAAGTCAGGAGTTCAAGACCAGCCTGGCTCACATGGTGAAACCCCGTCTCTACTAAAAATACAAAAATTAGCCATGTGTGCTGGTGGGCATCTGTAGTCCTAGCTATTTGGGAGGCTGAGGTCAGAGAATCCCTTTAACCTGGGAGGTGGAGGTTGCAGTGAGCTGAAATTACACCACTGCACTCCAGTCTGGGTAGCAGAGCAAGACTCTGTCTAAAAAAAAAAAGAAGAAAACAGAAGAAAAAACACCCCCACCATCTTTCCTGTGTTTGGGTTAGCAGAATAGGGACTGAATCCCTTCTTTTCTGGAGACCTGAAGGGTTTCTCTTGCCTCTATTCCTGGATTCTTAATTGAGTATGTTTCTCCAATATCTAACCTAACAAGACTTGAAGCGGGTGTTTTCTTTGATAGCAGAGTCCTTTGGTATGGTCTCAGGACCAAGAGCAGGGCTCGCAGGGATTACAGGATCAGCTCTCCCACCCTCAGGAGGCCTGCTTTTAATAAACAGTGATGTTGAGGCCGAGTGCAGTGGCTCACACCTGTAATCCCAGCATAGGAGTTCGAGACCAGCCTGGGCAGCATGGTGAAACCCCATCTCTATTTAAGAGAAAAAAAGTCAATATAAAAAGCATTCACATGTCAGAGTACACAATAAAGTTTAAGAAAAACATAGCTAGTGATGCTGAGTGATGGTCTGATCCGAGGGTTGCCCCAGATGTGTTGACTGCCCTTCTCTTCCAAGGTGGCCCACATGAAGAGCAAAGACAACCGGATCAAGCTGATGAATGAGATTCTCAATGGGATCAAAGTGCTGAAGCTTTATGCTTGGGAGCTGGCATTCAAGGACAAAGTGTTGAATATCAGACAGGAGGAGCTGAAGGTGCTGAAGAAGTCTGCCTACCTGGCAGCCATAGGCACCTTCACTTGGGTCTGCGCGCCTTTCCTGGTGAGTGGAGCCCCCGTTTCCTGGCCCTCATTGTTTGATGTTTTATTGTCTGCATACCTGAAGAATTTTAAAAGGTCACTATGTCGCCCAGGTGCAGTGGTTCATGCCTATAATCCCAGCACTTTGGGAGGCCAAAGCAGGTGGATCACCTGAGGTCAGGAGTTCAAGATCAGCCTGACCAACATGGTGAAACCCTGTCTCTACTAAAAATACAAAAAAAAAGTAGCCGGGCATGGTGGCGCGTGCCTGTAGTCCCAGCCACTTGGGAGGTTGAGGCAGGAGAAGTGCTTCACCTTGGGAGATGGAGGTTGCAGTGAGCCGAGATTGCACCACTGCACTCCAGCCTGGGTGACAGAGCAAAACCTTGTCTCCACAAGAAAAAAAAAAAAAAAAAAAAAAAAACTATGTCAGCAAGACCCTCCCTGAACACTTGCTTTCAACATCTGTCATCTCCGTTCTCCTTTCTTTCGTTCACACTTGGCTTCTAGCCAACCTGTTTCGGATCTCTTCGTTAGCTGTTCACTGTGGTATAAGGAGTTGGTGCCAGGATGTAAACCAGTGCCCTCTGCTTCTTGCATTAAGAAAGCCTTGCAAGAAAAAAGCGTGAGCTGAGCTGCACGGTGCACTTGGTGCCATACCTGATCTACATTATGGTGCTGCCTCCCTATTTTGTCACCAGCTGGTCACAAAGTGTGGATTGTCAGTGTCCTGTGGACCACTTGTCAAGCATGTTTAGACCACAGACATGGCAGGGTCTAAACACACTCTAAAATTTACTTATTTTGTGCTGGGTGCGGTGGCTCACGCCTGTAATCCCAGCATTTGAGAGTCCGAGGTAGGTGGGTCACTTAAGGCCAGGAGCTCAAGACCAGTCTGGCCAACTTGGCCAAACCCTGTCTCTACCCAAAAAAAAAAAAAAAAAGGCTAGGCATGGTGGTGCCTGCTTATAATTCCAGCTACTCAGGAGGCCAAGACATGAGAATCCCTTGAACCTGGAAGGCAGAGGTTGCAGTGAGCCGAAATTGAGCCACTACACTTCAGCCTGGGCAATAGAGCAAGACCTTATTTCAAAAAAATAAAAAAAAAATTAAAATGTGCATATTTTATTGTCTGTCTTTCCCCACTAGGACGTCAGCTCCAGGTAGGAGTTTGTGTCTTTTTTTGTTGACTGCTGTATCCTCAGTACATAAATAGTGCATAGCAGGTGCTGAACAAATATTTGTCATCTATTGTAAAAAAAAAAAAAAAAAAAAAAAAAAATATGTATGTATTAGCTAGGCGCAGTGGCTCCTGCCTGTAATCTCAACATTTTGGGAGGCCAAGGCAGGCAGATCATGAGATCAGGAGTTCAGGACCAGCCTGGCCAACATGGTGAAACCCGATCTCTACTAAAAATAGAAAAATTAGTTGAGTGTAGTGGTTCATGTCTGTAATCCCAGCTACTCAGGAGGCTGAGGCAGGAGAATTGCTTGAACCTGTTAGGCGGAGGTTGCAGTGAGCTGAGATCGCACCACTGCACCCTATCCTGGGTGACAAAGCAAGACTCCGTCTCAAAAAACAAAAAAAAAAAGCATACAAAAGGATATGAAATGAAAAGTATATTGTCCTCTGTTCCATCAGTTCCTCTCCTCCAAAGTGACAGTTTTGTGTATGCTTTTAGAAAAAAATGAACAAGCATATAGGTACTTAAAAATATTTTGACAGATTTAAGTGGGATCATAGCGTGCATCATCTCTTTTGTGTAGCTAATAATCTATCATCTTGGCTCATTCATTCTGATCTGCTTCATTTTGGGTTTTTGTTTTGAAATGGGGTTATGGTGGGTACCCACAGCTGAAGTACAGTGGTGCGATCATAGCTTACTACAGCCTTGAATTCATGGGCTTCCTGCTTTAGCTTCCCAAGTAGCTGGGACTGCAGGTACACCGCTGGCACGCCGGGCTTGCTTCATTTGTGCTCATGATGCATGCTTGTCTGGCATGTGGATGTGTCCTGCTGGAATTACCCTTTCTCCCATTCCTTGCCAAAACAGGTGGTTTCCTGTTTTTTGCTGTTACTATCCATGCTATACTAAATGTTTTGGGGCCTCTCCTGGGGTACAGTCACGGGTCTATCCCTGCCTCACTGGCTTGGAAAAGTTTAAAAACAACAGTGCAGGGTGGCTCACACCTGGAATCCCAGCACTTTGAAAGCCTGAGGTGGGGGGATCACCTGAGGTCTGGAGTTCGAGACCAGCCTGACCAACATGATGAAATCCCCGTCTCTTCTAAAAATACAAAATTAACCAGGCGTGGTGGCTCGTGTATGTAATCCCAGCTATTCGGGAGGCTGAGGCAGGAGAATCGCTTGAACTTGGGAGGCAGAGTTTGCAGTGAGCCGAGATCATGCCATTGCACTCCAGCCTCAAAACAAAAAACACAAGAGCGAAACTCCATCTCAAAAAAAATAAAAAAGGCAATTGTGCAACTTACCGTTCTACAAAGCTGGCCCCACATCAGGAGACCATATAGAGAGGGACTATGGAAATTCCCTTTTAAGCACAGTTAAAAGCAGTTAATGGTGAAGGATGACTTCAGATCATGCCCTGTGTTTGGTTTTTCTTTCTGTCTTTTTGTTCTTGTGTCATTCTTTTTGTAGTGTTTTGCTCATTACAACTATTCCTTCTTGATCAGGTTGCCAGATTTTTCTGGCAAGTTTCTGTGAAGCAGCGTTAAACATTTTTGTAAATATGAAACTTACCTGTTAAACTACCACCTGCTTCATGTTAGCTGAGTTGAATGTTTAAGGAAGCTGTAGCCTTTTCGGCATTTGCAAAAGCATGTTCATGATGACACTGAATTTTCTTAGTCTTACCTTAAATCTCTCAGAGTCTGGACTTGCAGGAGAGATTGTGTTCAAATTCTAGCCTGCATCAGAATCACCTGGATAGCTTGCTATTATATGTTATTGATGGATTGATTTATTGAGATGGAGTCTCACTCTGTCTCCCAGACTGGAGTGCCATGGTGTGATCTCGGCTAACTGCAACATCTGCCTCCCCGTTTCAAGCAATTCTTCCACCTCAGCCTTGAGTAGCTGGGATTACAGGCGGGTGACACCATGCTGTGCTAACTTAAAAAATAATTTTAGTAGAGATAGTGTTTCACCGTATTGGCCAGGCTGGTCTCGAACTCCCGCCTCAGCTTCCCAAAGTGCTGGGATTACAGGCTTGAGCCACTGTGTTGGCGGATAGCTTGTTACAGATTTTCAATTTCAGGAGGTCTGGGTGGAGCCTGAGTATTTTGCATTGCTAACACACACCCAGGTGCTGCTGTTGCTGGCTCAGGTCCACAGGTAAAGACACACTGGAGTCGATCCTCACTAATTAAAGAGTGGTCTGTGGGCCAGCAGCCATGGCATCACCTGGTGCATAATAACTGCAGAATTTCAGGTCCACTGAAACTGAATCTGAATCGTAACTAGTTCTCTAGGTGGTGTGTATGGACTTTAAAGTTCAAGAGACACTGGTGGAAAGTAGGAGTTAAGAAACTTTCTGTAAAAACTTGTGGTATTCCGGGCCATACAGTCTCCGTCACAAATACCAGTTTCTTCCAGCATAGTGGAAAGGCAGCCGTAGATAATACGGAAATCGATGGATGTGACTGTGTTCCTGTAAGAATGTATTTAGAGATTAAAAATCAAAAAAATTTGAATTTTATAGAATTTGCATGTGTCATGTAATACTCTTGATTTTTTTC
The DNA here is from genome assembly GCA_004027835.1 of Alouatta palliata. Taxonomy (NCBI): domain Eukaryota; kingdom Metazoa; phylum Chordata; class Mammalia; order Primates; family Atelidae; genus Alouatta; species Alouatta palliata. Next base: position 12,781 of record PVKV010003482.1, on the reverse strand, counting down.
TTTTAACCATTAAAAATTATGACATCTGACTGGGTATAGTGGCTCATGCCTGTAATCTCAGCACTTTGGGAGGCCGAGATGGGTGAGTTGCTTGAGGCTAGGAGTTTGAGACCAGCCTGGCCAGCATGGTGAAACCCTATCTGTACTAAAAATACAAAAATTAGCCAGGCATGGTGGTGTGCACCTGTGGTCACATCTACTCAAGAGGCTGAGGCAGGAGGATCGTTTGAACCCGGGAGGCGGAAGTTGCAGTGAGCCAAGATCATGCCACTGTGCTCCCAGTTAGGCAAAAGAGTGAGGCCTTGTCTCCCACAGAAAAAAAAAAAAAAAAAGCATGATGATCATCCCAGCCTCTTGGGAGGCTGAGGCAAGGGAATCGTGTGAACCTGGGAGGCAGAGGTCACGTTGAGCTGAGGTCATACCACTGCACTCCAGCCTGGGCAACAGAGCAAGACTCTGTCTCAAAAAAAATAAATGAAATCCATGCTGAGCTCATGGGCCGTAGGTGGACCTTGAGCTATCTTATCGTTGGCCAGCCTCTGGCTTAGAGGAATGTTCTGAGAGTTAGGTCACCTGCCACATTCTGCCAGCTCACAGTGGGACCCCAAAGCCGGTTAGCTCACCTCCCTGGCTCCAGACTTTGTCATATGGAAGATGAAGGGGTTAGATCCCAAGCATGTGAGATACTGGGCCCTGCCCTCCCTTCTCATGCCCACAGCAGACCTCCACAGTCACCCATGGTGTTTCCTACTGAGTTACGTTCAAGCAGCCCTCCACGTGACTGCTGCCAGTGGACTGGAGTTGAGCAAGAAACGGCATCGCGTTGCTCTTCTGTGACTCCGTGTTCCCCTCTAGCTCCAGTGTCCCTGCATTCTGCCGTGTACATCACTTTCTTCTTACACTCTGGTCCCTTGACTTGACTGGGGTGCTTTGATGAACTCTTTATGTTTGTTCAAAAATTTTTTTTTTTTGTATTTTTCGTAGAAACAGGGGTTTTTCCATGTTGGTCAGGCTGGTCTCGAATTCCCACCGCAACCTCCCAGAGTGCTGGGGATTATAGGTGTGAGCCAGGGTGCCTGGCCTTTTTTTTTTTTTTTTTTTTGAGATGCAGTCTCGATCTCTTGAACCCTCGCTGGAGTGCAGTGGTGTGATCTCGGCTCACTGCAACCTCCACCTCCAGGGTTCTAGCAATTCTCCTGCCTCAGCCTCCTGAGTAGCTGGGACTACAAGGGCAAGCTACCACGCACGAATAATAACCTTCTGTATTTTTAGTAGATATGGAGTTATCACCATGTTGCCCAGGCTGGTCACGAACTACTGAGCTCAGGCGATCCACCCACCTCGGCCTCCCAAAGTGCTAGAATTACAGGCGTGACCTACCACGGTCGGCCTTTTTTTTTTTTGAGACAGGGTCTCACTCTGTCACCCAGGCTGAAGTGTAGTGATGCCATCTCAACTCACTGCAACCTCCACCTTCCAGTTCAAGCAATTCTCCTGCCTCAGACTCCTGAGTAGCTGGGATTATAGACACGTACCACCATACCTTGCTGATTTTTTTATTTTTAGTAAAGATGGGGTTGTGCCATGTTCACTAGGATGGTCTTGAACTCCTGACCTCAGGTGATCCACTTGCCTCGGCCTCCCAAAGTGCTGGGATTACAGGTGTGTGTGCCACTGAGCCCGGCCTCTACTTATTTTTTAAAAGTTAAAGTAATAGCAGACTGGATGGGAGGCATATAGAATGTTTATTGTTTGCCCTTAAATTATTCAATAGTCTCTGCTAAGTATAACTATGAAAGACTTGCTTTTGTATATGTGATAGGTCTTTATTTTATTTTTTTGAGACAGAGTTCTGCTCTGTCACCAAGGCTAGTGCGTGGTGGTGCGATCTTGGCTCACTGCAACCTCCACCTCCTGGGTTCAAGCGATTCTCCCACCTCAGCCTCTGAGTGGCTGGTATTACATGTGTGTGCCACCATGCCAAGCTAATTTTTTTTTGTATTTTTAGTAGAGATGGGATTTCGCCATGTTACCCAGGCTGGTCTTGAACTCCTGGCCTCAAGTGATCCACCCACCTTGGCCTCCAAAAGTATTGGGATTACAGGCATGAGCCACCATGCCTGGCTGGTCTTTAAAAAATAGAAAATGATGGATTTGCATGGTAAAACTTAATTAAAACTGCACCAGATGCTATTCATACAGCGGGACTTCGGGGCACGCAGCAACCTCAGCCTGCTGACATTCATCAACGGGTCATCCTTCGTTCCTGTGTTGTGGGGCCTGTCCTGTGCATTGTAGGATGTCTCTCGGCTTCTGTGGCCTCTGTCTGCCAGATGCTAAGCAGTGCCTCTCCCAGATCTTCCCAGTGGCGACAGTGGAAAATGGCTCCAGGCATTGCGAAGTGACAAAATTCTCCCAGCCATAGGGAAAGGCTCAAGCCTGTCCTCCTAACTCACCAGTCACCTTGCTTTCCTGTCTCCGTGTTTCTTGTGCGTTCTTCCAGAGAGAGTCTGTTTTCACTGTAACGGTGGATACATGTCTTACGTGTAGTTATACTTACTTGATTCTGTTTACTTTGTCACGAGTGACAGTTAATCATATAGAAATCCATGGCTTTTTTTTTTTTTTTTGAGACAAGGTCTCATTCTGCTGCCTGAGCTGGAGTGCCGTGAAGTGATATCAGCTCACTGCAACCTCTGCCTCCCAGCCCCAAGTGATCCTCCCGCCTCAGCCTCCCAAGCAGCTGGGGCTACAGGCATGCACCACCATGCCCAGCTAATTTTTGTAATTGTTTTTGAGACAGGCTCTCACTTTGTTGCCCAGGATGTCCTCAGACTCCTGAGCTCAAGCAGTTCACCCGCCTCTGCCTCCCAAAGTGCTGGGATTGCAGGTATGAGCCACTGCACCCGGCCTTGATGGCATTTTGGAAGGCCTTCTCTTAGAGGGAAAGATCCAAAGGCAGAGGGAGCTGGTGATGAGGTTTGGCCTTTGACTGGTGTCCCACTAAGGAGGGATGTGGGTAGTTTTCTCATAGCTTTTTGCTCTGCACGTTGGATTCCTTGTCAAAATCTACAGTTTCCAGGTTGTCACCAAACTGCTTGTCACTTCCTGCCCTGGCCCGCATTAGGAAGCCACAGCAGAAGATCCTTAAGAGCAGGACTGGCTTTGCTTTTCTCTTTCTTTTTTTAAAGAGACAGGGTCTTGTTTCTCTGCCCAGGCTGGGGTGCAGTGGGTTGATCACAGCTTACTGCACCCTCCAACTCCTGAGCTAAAGTCAGTCTCCTGCCTCAGCCTCTCGAGTAGCTGGGATTACAGCTGTGAGATATTGAATCCCACTACCAGCTTTACTTAACCTTTTCTTGACCTTCCTTGCCATTCAGTTTCTCAGATAGTGGAACCGGTGGTGTTGATGAGTTTCCAGAGACAGAGTTTGTTGAGCTGTTTGGCAAGAAACAGATGGGCCTGGGTGTCAGTTGGAGACCTTGGTCCTGGCCTCTGACTACATTAGGATAAAATATGTGGCCCTCAGTTCCCCTAGAAGGTGTTTGAGTGTTTTTTCCACTGGGGCATTCCTGTGCTTCAAAGACAATGAGGTGTTTACCCAGCGGTAGGTATGATGGAACACAGAGACTGGGGAAGGCCAGGGATTCCATCCAGAGGGACACATGGGACCGTTTTTCTGGAATGCCAAGCCTGGTGTTTATCACGTCCACCTAATGCACTTTCCTAAAATAGCATCGCCAGGCAGCCGTCAACATTTCACATTTTCTGTCTTGGATGATTTGTGAGCTTCTTGCCTTCTGTTTACCCTTTATCTCCCTTTGTTAGAATAATTCCTCATTCTCTGTGGTAATGATCTGCCCTCTAGTTCTCTGTTGATCACACCCTAGGGTCTGTGGAGACATGGCCATGACCTTGTCGTTTCGTTTGTATATGTATTTATTTTTGAGACGGAGTCTTGTTCTGTGGCCCAGGCTGGAGTGCAGTGGCACAGTCTCAGCTCATTGCAACCTCCACCTCCTGGGTTCGAGCCATTCTCCTGCCTCAGCCTCCCGAGGAGCTGGGACTACAGGCGTGTGCAACCCCACCTAGCTAATTTTTGTGTTTTTAGTAGAGACAGCATTTCACTGTGTTGGCCAGGGCAGTCTCGAACTCCTGACCTCATGATTCACCTGCCTCGGCCTCGCAAAGTGCTAGGGTTACAGGTGTGAGCCACTGTGCCCAGTCAGACCTTGTCATCTTATGCTTGTACCCCCAAAGCATAGGGAACTTGGAAAATGGTACATGCTCTGTAAATATATGTAGATAAATGAACACATGAATGAATGAAATGTTGAAATCATATTGGTTAGAAACTGTCTTGCAAATGATCAACTAGAGTAAGAAAAGAGAGGAATTTTTGAGTCACAAAACTGAAAACTCTAGAAAAAGAGTTTTACTCATGAATGGGGCTGCAGGCATGGCTGGATCTTGGACTTCCTAAGATATTATTGGGAATAACATCTCAGCTATGTTTTCTTGATGGTGGTTTCTTTGTCAGCTGGCAGTTTCCTGATTGTTCTGTCACCTCTGCAAACCCTGTGAGCAGAGTCTTATTCTTCTTCCCCAGTAGTTCATGCAGAGCTATGGAATTGAGTCTCATTGGTCGTGGTTGATCACATGCTTATTCCTGAACCAATCACTGGGGCTGGGGAGATGGGACGCTTGGGTTGGCCAGGGCTGGCTCATGTCTTTTAGAGCTTGGGGCCAAGGTGGGGGGTGAGGGAAGAAGTTCCTCTGTGGCTGAAGCTCATAGGTTGAGACTGGGAGAAGTCTCAGAGAAACTCCCAGAGAAAATCGCATGTTACCATAAACAGAGCAGTAGATGGCAGGCAGGCAGTAAGAGCAGACATCTGCACACAGGGCGTCAGGCTTTTTCGTGGGAGACTGGAGTGTAGGTGTTCCATTCATTGATTTTCCCCATTTCTCAGAAAAGGTACCTAGGGGACAGTTGCTCCTCATTGTGTATGAAGGACTTTTGCACCCTTGACCCTCATCTATTACAAAGCTGCTACAAACTCCAGTCTGCACCTCCCTGGAGCCCCAGTCATAGTGCCTGTCCTACCAGCCTCTGGGGATTTCCAAACATTGCCTGTAGGGAACCTGGTTAAAGCCTGTGCTTCCACTAGACTGTGCATCTCAGGGTTGCAAAGCGTGTCTCAGTCCTCAGCACACAGCAGGTGCTCAGTTAATAACCAAGGGTCAGATGGCTAGATGACCTCTTCCTTCTGGAGAAGCCAGGGCCGTGCACCCGAAAGGGGCTGTGTGATGATGTCCTGTCCCCTTTCTGTGTGTGCCCTGTGCTGCCAGCAGCTGGTGTCGATTGGTCCTTGGCCCACCAAGGGGGCTGGTACGTTTTGGGGTGAGATGGCTGAGACCTGGCTTGCTTCACTGCTGAAGAGACACCTCTAATGTGCTCTTCTGTCCTGTGGAAAATTCATTCACCCTTTCCCTACCCACTTACCCACTCCCACCGCTCCATCATCTACCCAGCAGACGTTCACCGAGTACCATGATCTGGACTCTGTCCCAGGCTCTGACAATATGGCAGTGAAGACTGCAGGCAGTAATCTCCAGTCATGGAACATTGATTTTCACTGGGAGAGACAGACGGGAAACAGTAGGCACAGTGAATATATCCTAGTGCTAGAGAAGGCCGTCCTGAGTGCTAGAGAAAGAAGAGTCATGTCTTTGTAATAGGACGGCTTGCAGTTTGAAGTAAGGTGGTCCAAGCTCGCTGAGAAGGTGACAGTTGAGTATAGACTTGATGGCGGTGAAGAGGCCAACCAGGGAATGGCAAAAGCGTGTGCAAAGGCCTCAGGGCAGTCCTGTGCCCCTTCCTAGGTGGGACAGCCATGGAGGCTGAAACAGTGGGAGTGAGGGGAGAGTGTTGGATGAGGCCAGATGAAGTCCAGGGAAGGGACTTTACAAATCAACTGGGCCCTGGGATCTGAGTCGGGACTTTGACTTCTACACTAAAAAACAGGTTGACTTGGAGAAGTACTTTTTAAAAAATTACATGTTTAGAGATGGGAGTCTCACTCTGTTGCCCAGGCTAGTACGGTGGCACAGTCACAGCTCACTGCAGTCTCAACCTCCTGGGCTCAAGTGATCCTCCTGCCACAGCCTCCCTAGTAGCTGGGACTGTAGGTGGCATGCCACTACCCCTGACTTTTTAAAATTATTATTTATTATTATTATTTTGAGATGGAGTCTTGCTTTGGCGCATTGCAACCTACACCTCCCGGGTTAAAGTGATTCTCCTACCTCAGCCTCCCTCGTAGCTGGGATTATAGGCACATGCTACCACGCCCAACTAATTTTTGTATTTTTAGTAGAGACAGAGTTTGCCCTGGTGGCCAGGCTGGTCTTGACCTCAGACGTCAAGTGATTCGCCTGTCTTGGCCTCCCAGCGTGCGGGGATTATAGGCATGAGCCATCCCGTCTGGCCGCCTGGCTTATTTTTAAAAAAATTGTGTAGAGAGACAGTCTTGCTATGCTGCCCAGGCTAGCCTCAATCTGGCCGCCTGGCTTATTTTTTAAAAAATTGTGTAGAGAGACAGTCTTGCTATGCTGCTCAGGCTGGCCTCAAACTCCTGGCCTCAAGTGATCCTCCCTCTTCAGTCTCTGAAAGCATTGGGATTATAGGCAGGAGCCACTATGCCCATCAAAATTTATTTTTTTAATGGATATATAATTCACCATTTCAGAGTGTGCAATTCAGTGATTTTTTTTGTATAGGTGATGTGACGGTTTTGTGCGGGTGGTGTGACGGTCACCAGTGGGTTTTGTGTGGGTGGTGTGACGGTCACGAGTGGGTTTTGTGTGGGTGGTGTGACGGTCACGAGTGGGTTTTGTGTGGGTGGTGTGACGGTCGCCCAGTGGGTTTTGTGTGGGTGGTGTGACGGTCACCAGTGGGTTTTGTGTGGGTGGTGTGACGGTCACCCAGTGGGTTTTGTGTGGGTGGTGTGACGGTCACCAGTGGGTTTTGTGTGGGTGGTGTGACGGTCACCAGTGGGTTTTTTGTGGGTGGTGTGACGGTCACCAGTGGGTTTTGTGTGGGTGGTGTGACAGTCACTGATAATTCCAGGACATTTTCATTATCCCAAAAGCAAGCCCTGTACCTGTTAGCACTTGCTCCCCAAGCCTTGCATTCCATCCCAGGCAACCACTCATCTGCTTTCTGTCTCTGTATTAGTCTACTCTTGACATTTCATATAAATGGAATCAAACAATTGGTGGCCTTTTCTCACTGGTTTCTTTTTTTTTTTTTTTTTTGAGACGGAGTTTCGCTCTTGTTGCCCAGGCTGAAGTGCTGTGGCATGACCTCAGCTCACTGCAACTTCTGCTTCCCGGGTTCAAGCGATTCTCCTGCCTTAAGCCTCCCGAGTAGCTGGGATTACAGGCATCTGCTACCACGCTTGGCTAATTTTGTATTTTTAGTAGAGTTGGGGTTTCTCCATGTTGGTCAGTCTGGTCTTGAACTCCCGACCTCAGGTGATCTGCCTGCTTTGACCTCCCAAAGTGTGCGATTACAGACGTGAGCCACCACGCCCAGCCATCTGACTGGTTTCTCAGCGTGATGTTTTCAAGGTTTATCCATGTTTCAGCATATATAAGAATTTCACTCCTTTTTGTGACCGTATACTCTATCATGTAGATAGATGTAGACACTTTTGAGTAGAGTATCTCTGGGCTGGGCATGGTGGCTCACACTTGTAATCCCAGCCCTTTGGGAGGCCAAGGCAGATGGATTACCTGAGGCCAGGAGCTCAAGACCAGCCTGGCCAACATGGCAAAACCCCATCTCTGCTAAGAAAAATACCAAAAAGTTAGTCGGGTGTGGTGGCACATGCCTGTAATCCCAGCTACTTGGAGGCTGAGACATGAGAATTGTTTGACCCTGGAAGGCTCGGATTGCAGTGAGCTGTGATTGCGTCACTGCACTCCATCCTGGACAAAAGAATGAGACTGTGTCTTAAAAAAAAGTATCTTTAGGTAAGATTTCAGTGTGTTGTTGCTGCTTACAAGATGGGAGCCAGCATGGGTGCAGCTGCTCAGGACTAATCCCAGTGCTCTAGGAGGTCAAGGCAGGCAGATCACCTGAGCTCCGGAGTTTGAGACCAGCCTAGGCAATATAGGGAGACCCTCTCTCTACAAAAATAAAAAAATACCTGGACATGGTGGTGTACGCCTGTCGTCCTAGCTACTGAGGGGGCTGAGGTGGGAAGAACGCTTGGGCCTGGGAGGTTGAGGCTGCAGTGAGCCCGATCGAACCACTGCGCCCAGGAAATGTCTGTGCCTGTCGTTTTGAGCGCCTCGCCTCCTCTTGGCATTGGAGCCTGGAAAATTTCTGATCGATGCCTCAGCGTCATCTGTCTCGTTAATGTCAGAGCCAGAACAGGAACCAGCTCTGCCTGCCTGTGGGACCAGGCCTTCGCTCGTGGGACCAGGTTAATAGATTCCTTGGAAGAATGACCTAAGAAATTTGGACTGAATCCTGTAACAAGAAATAAAAACAACTGCCACCTGTTAAGTTTTACTGAGCTTGGGCCCTGGCTAATAAGCACACTGTGTAAGTGCCAGGTGCCCTTAAAAGTGTATGACGACTCCCGTTTTATTGATGAGGAAACAGGGTCTGCAGAGGTGAATAACTCAGCTAGGGTCCCACAGCGGATATACGGCAAAGCGTATGGTTTTTATTTTCAAGCTGTATGATCTTCCAGGAAGTAACAATGAAATGGCGGTCCTGAGACCCTGAAAATACACTGATGGCCAGATGGCAGGGCTATTTGGGTAGAGTGGGAGAGGCAGCGCCTTTGAAAGGTGAGAGGGAGGAGCCTGGTGGCCACCTGGATGGATGATGGTTTCAGGCTGAGGAAACTGCAGGGGCAAAGGCCTGGCGGTGGGATCGTGCTTGGAGCTTTTGAGGAATACTGAGAGTGCCCCTCTAGGACATGGCTGAGAAAGTTGACGCATGAGGCCAGCTCTTTGCGCTCCGGTCATTCACTTATCCAGTTCATTCCCGAAGTGTTTAGTGAGCACCTGCTATGTGCTAGATACTGCTCCAGGCTTTTCCATGAGCTCCAGAAGCCGGCCAGTTGTGGCCACCTGGGGAGGGCCCGAGTGTGTCCCCAGGGCCTGTTGCTGCTCCTGGATGATGTCTCAGTCCGGGCACAGCAGTCAGCACTGGGCGTTGTGCTTGCAGGTGGCCCTCTGCACGTTTGCCGTCTACGTGACCGTTGATGAGAACAACATCCTGGATGCCCAGAAAGCCTTCGTGTCCTTGGCCTTGTTCAATATCCTCCGGTTTCCCCTGAACATTCTCCCCATGGTCATCAGCAGCATCGTGCAGGTACAGGGGGAAGCTGGGGTGACTTCAGAGAGGGGGCCTGGGGGTTCCAGGCCACAAAAGCATGGAAGTTCCCTAGAGTGCAGCCTCTAGACCGCACCCTAGATCCAGCTCCGCGAGGCCTGGACCAAGGCTGCCATGCTTTTGTCTGGTCATGCCCGAAAGAAGGAAAACGCATTTGACTTCTTGACAGAGAACTTGTACTTGAGTATATGAAACCAGTTGAATCCAGCAAGGCTTTCCCATGCTCTGGAGGACTCTTTCTGAAGTGCTCTGTTCTCTTCTGTTCTTCCTCTGCCATTCCTATCCTTTTTTTCAAAAAGTAGCTCTTGTTTGACTTGATTGATTTTACAACCTACTGATAGGTCTTGCCCACCCACACTTTGAGAAACCCCAACCTTAAGGTCGGGTGCAGTGGCTCACACCTGTAATCCCAGCATGTTGGGAGGCTGAGGTGGGTGGATTACCCCTGAAATCAAGAGTTCGAGATCAGCTTGGCCAACATGGTGAAACCCCTCTCTGCTAAAAATACAGAAATTAGCCTGGCATGGTGGTGGGCGCCTATAATCCCAGCTACTTGGGAGACTGAGGCAGGAGAATCACTTGAACCCAGGAGGCGGAGGTTGCAGTGAGCTGAGATCATGCCCTTGCACTCCAGCCTGGGGGACATAGCAAAAACTGCCTCATAAACAAAAAAGAAAAACGCCAACCTTACGGCTCATGCCTGTAATCCCAGCACTTTGGGAGGCCAGGGCAGGTGGATATCTTGAGCCCTGGAGTTTGAGACTAGCCTGGGCAATATGGCAAAACCTGGTTTATACAGAAAAAAAAAAAAAAAAAATTAGCCAGGTATAGTGGTGTGCCTCTCTACTCCAAGCAGGCTGAGGTGGGAGGATCACCTGAGCTCAGGAAGTCAAGGCTGCAGTGAGTCATGTTCACACTACTACACTCCAGCCTGGATGAAGGGAGTAAGACTCTGGTTTAAAAAAAATAAAAAAATAAAAAAAGAAACAATCTAGACCCTTTAGAATCTCTAAAATTCATGCCAGTGACTTTGTAAGGAGGAGCAGCTTTCTGCTTTGTCACAGCTGGGCACGATTGGAAGCTCCTGTCACTTTTCTGCGCTGTTTTCACACCCTTTGTCGGAGCATTGCACATACCCATTTTGAAAACTCCGTTTCAACCACAAAGACAAATCAACCTTAAAATTTGATAGTACAGCTCTGATTGTTGGTTTTGTCAAAAACCAGATGCCCTTTTTATTATGAAAAATGTCAGATGTACACAGAAGTAGAATAGCTAGAAGCTTGTAAGCTGGTATTAAAAAAGAAAAAAAAAAAAAAAGGCCAGGCACAGTGTTTCACGCCTGTAATCCCAACACTTTTGGAGGCTGACTTGGGTGGATCTCTTGAGGTCAGGAGTTCAAGACCAGCCTGGCCAACATGGGGCTCTACTAAAAATACAAAAATTAGTCGGGCATGGTTGTGGATGGCTGTAATCCCAGCTACTCTGGAGGCAGAGGCACGAGAATTGCTTGAACCCGGGAGGCGGAGGTTGCAGTGAGCTGAGATTATGCCATTGCACTCCAACCTGGAAAACAGAGTAAGACTCAGTCTCCAAAAACAAAAAAAAGAAAAAAAGAAAAGGAATCACACAACATGAACCCCTTGTACACATCACTCAGATTCATTTTTTTAAATGCTAAACTCTATTCATTCTTTCGTTGCCAAAGAATTTTAAAGCAATTCCCAGACCCCTTACATTCCACCCATAAAGACTTCAGCTTGCATTTCTTCTTACGTAAGTACACCACCATCGTCATGTCTAACCAAATTAACAATTTTTTACGATAATACTCAGCCCATTTCTGTTTTTTCTGGAGTCTCTCAGAAATGCCTGTCTCATTGGGCTGTTGGAATCAGTTCTGCTGCATTTGCTCTTATGTTTCCAGAGTCTCTTTTCCTCCAGGCCAGGCGTGTACCCTTCTCTTCTGTTCTTCTGTTTTTTTAAGATGGAGGCTTACTCTGTCACCCAGGCCGGAGTGCAGTGGCATGATCTTGGCTCACTGCAGCCTCCACCTTCCCAGGTTCGAGTGATTCTCCTGCTTCGGCCTCCCGAGTAGCTAAGACTAGCATAGGTGCACACCACCACGCCTGGGCAATTTTAAGTGTTTTTTAGTAGAGGCAGGGTTTTACCATGTTGGCCAGACTGGTCTCGAACTCCTGACCTCAGGTGATCTGCCCACCTTGGCCTCCCAAAGGGCTGGGATTACAGATGTGAGCCACCACGCCCAGCTGTTTGCCCATTTTTTCTGAAATACCTTTTGTGGGGCTTTAAAGCAAAAGAAAGAAGAATGAAAACCTGTTTCTTTTTTCTTTTTCTTTGTTCTAAAGTGTACGCTGGTTCTAAGAAATGTGGGGCCTTCAGAAATAAGGGAGGATGTGTGCCCTGCCACACCTAGGGAAATCCCTGAAAGATAGCCTTGGTTCGTTTTGCAAAAATGCTTTTCAAAAGTAACTCTCCCCTGCCGTTGCTCTCTGTATAGGCGAGTGTCTCTCTCAAACGCCTGAGGATCTTTCTGTCTCATGAGGAGCTGGAACCCGACAGCATCGAGCGGCGGCCTGTGAAAGACGGTATGTGCGTGTTGGTTCTGGTTTCTGGAAGTGGCCGCCGTCCCATCTCCTGCTGGTCCTCCTCCCTTGCTGTTCTTTCCCTTGGCGGCTCTCAGGTTTGACTCTGCCCAGCTGCTTGTCTGCGAGACCCCAGAGCCCGAGGAAGGGAAGGGAAGCCTGGCCTCCTAGGCCGCTGTCTTGTCTTATACTTCCCAGGAGGGTGAACTTGAACTTGTACTTCTGTTTTCTTGCTGAGAGGCAGCTGCTGGGCGAGGCTTCCCCGGGGAGTCACTTTCCAGGGCTTTGACCTTGTTTCTATTCTGGGCTAAATGAGGACTCTGGAGGCTGGCCCGCCTCCACCACCCACAAGCTGTATAGACTTAGGTCTCAGCCCCTGTTTTATCTAGATAAGGGAAATGAAAGTATCTGTGGCCAAGTGTTATTTGGAATTTTTTTTGTTGTTTGAGTCAGGGTCTCATTCCATCGCCCAGGCTGGCTGGAGGGCAGTGGCGCAATCATGGCTCACTGCAGCCTTGAGTTTGTGGGCTCAGGTGATCTTCTACCCTCAGTCTCCCAAGTAGCTGGAACTACAGGCACACAGCACCGTACTTGGCTAATTTTTGGGCATGTTTTGTGGAGACAAGGTCTTGCCATGTTGCCCAGGCTGGTCTCGAACTCCTCAGCTCAAGCAATCTACCTGCCTCTCCTGTTCCCTAAGTGCTGGGCTTACCACCATGAGCCACTGCACCTAACCTTTTTTTTTTTTTTTCCCCCCAAT
>PVKV010003481.1:0-143913 GCA_004027835.1 Alouatta palliata | reverse complement strand
CTGGGGTCTGTTGGGGGGAAAAAGGGGAGGGACAGCAGGGGTTGGGGAGTTGGGGAGGGATAGCATGGGGAGAAATACCAGATATAGGTGATGGGGAGGAAGGCAGCAAATCACACTGCCATGTGTGTTCCTATGTAACAATCTTGCATGTTCTTCACATGTACCCCCAAACCTAAAATGCAATAAAAAGTATATATATTAAAAAAAAAAAAAAAAAAAAAAAAAATAAGATGTAGTAATAGATCTAACTGCTATTCTATTTTGAAAGTGTATCAATTTAAACAACATTTTGAGATATTCATGAAAATATAAAGCACAAGAAAAATTATCTAAGACTTTTACTTCTAATTATATTCACAGCTACTGTGAAAGTATTGTAACTTGCGGCCTGTGATCATAATTTAAGACAATGTTGAGTATTAGAGCTTAATGTGAATAATTTGTTTGTTTGCTTGCTTGCCTTGTTTTATTTTCTAATTAAAGATCACAGATCAACTGAATGCTTTACATGGGTCTGTCAACCCCAGATTCAGACCCTACTATTTAAGAGAATTCAGAGTCTTTATTTTTGTTTTTAAAATTGTCTGTTTAGAAACTATAATCGCTGACATCAAAACTCTGAAAAAGTGCACATTCCTTATTTTTAGGTTACTTAGCTTTTATCTGGCAAAACTGAATATTAAAATATTAATCTGCATAATCAGTTATTCTAACTTTACTTTCTGTTATATATTTACTTTCCACTGTAACATGAAATAATATGTTATTTCATTACATAACATGAAAGAGTTCTTATAATTTCTCAATGGATACTGAGATAATGATATAAAATTAAGATTGTCTAAATATATAGGTATGCTATACCCATAACAAATTAAATTTGTTACCATTATTAATCATCTGATTTTAATAGCATTTCTGAGAATGAAAAATATTATCTTTTGAAAGATGTATTAGCTGAATTATGTGTATCTGTATTATAATTGTTGAGCATTTTTTTTCCAAATAATAATGTTAAAAGAAACACAGATACATCGTCATAAAATGAAATTGATCTAGAACAATTTAGCATTTTAACCACCGTTGTGCAGATGTAAATTTAATCTTTTAAATGCCTTGAAATAAAAGCTGATTTCAGAAGTTTGGTTTGCTTACATGTGGACTTTGGCATAAATTAGCAAGGGAGATTTTATAATTCTATTAGGATAAATTGATGTTTATTGAAATGCAAATTTATTAGGAGATAAATTATAAAATGTTCTCCCATAGAGATTGATGGCATCCTTTTTTCAAGTTAAAACTAAGAAAAACAAAATGTTCTCTAGATAGGTTAAAAAATTTTTCTCTTGCCTCTTTGAGGTATTTATTAAAATGTCACATTCTTAGTGAGGCATTTTTAGGCCAGCATTTTTACAATTGCAACCCTATGTTATTCTTTCCCAACTTTTTTTTCCTGTGCACTTAAATTTATAAAGGATATCATACATTTTCTTTTTCCTTTTTTCTCTTATTTATTTTCTGGCCTGCCATCTAGAATACAAGCTCCATGGATGGGGATAGGTGAGACAGAAGGTGTGTGGGGTGGGGGAAGACAGGTCTTTGTGTTTTTGCAGCTCAGACTCTGTAACTTGCCTGACATAGACTAAGCACTATATAAACCTATGTTGGTAGAGTTCAGATAGTGATCATAACTACACTAGTTTGTGCAAACCTCATGAGCTTCTCTTCTTAACTACCTATGTTTCAGCCTGGCCACCGTTAACAACGGTAGCACCTATATAACTACCCAGCAACCCCAGCAATGATTCTCATATTGCAGCTAAGCATATAGGTACTCTGGCATTATAATAAAAACTTTGAATCAAAAGATTTCTATTATCTCCAAACCTAGGGCCCTAGGGACTATTCTTAAAGGCCTTAATTATAATAATAAAGATTTCTAAGTTCTGGAATTCTGGACTAGTTTCAAAGACCTCGAAGCTCTACCTTCCCAAATTTAATTTAATGCCTTCACTCTATAGGTATGCTAATTTATAAAACTTGTTCTAACTACCATGCCAAAAACAGTTGCATATTTCATTCATTCCAGCATGGGAAACTGGGGCTCAATACCAAATGAATCACAGACATCCATGGGATTTGGATCTCAAAGTGATTTGGATTCAGATCAGTGGGTTTTATGAATGGCTTCACATTAAGTATCACTTGGGAACTTCTAAACTCCAGTTACCCCAGTCCTCAATGTTCCACAGTTTCACTCAAACACAAATAATGTTTAAAACTTCCCAGGTTACTCTACTGTGCAATTTCTTGGCCAATGTTCTAGCTCTGTTGCATCACTAAGAGTTCAGGCATTCTTAATCAAGGTCTGAACACTCCTTAAATAATCAATATATTCAATTTGATTCCTATTAAAATTTGCCATGGGCATTTCTATTGTACTTAGTTGCCAACCATTACAGAACAAAATTTGCAACACTCCTTAAATAATCAATATATTCAGTTTGATTCCTACTAAAATTTGCCATGGGCATTTCTACTGTACTTACTTGCCACACATCACAGAACAAAATCTGCAGGTTGCAAGGGAATCTATTAAGAAAGATAGAAGGTTGTCTTGTTTCCTTATCAATCCAGACAATCTGAGCTAAGATTGTGTCTTCTTTTTATTACAGGTTACAAAATGTTAAAAACCACAATTCAACCCCACTATGACTTATTTTCTCTAATTATTTCTCTATTTTATTGACCACCAAAATGTCTATCTGGCCTTTAGTAGGTACTGTAATTTGAGGTTCAAAAAGAATAAGCTCCAGCAGAGCAGAGTCTGTATCTGACATTCCCCAGTTCCTAGAACAAGGCCCGGCACATAACATGCTACGGTGATAGAAACCTGGCACAGTCTTAAATGGCAGGTTAATAGCACTGTCTAATGGTACTCCATCTCAGGATTTGTAGGAGAGTATCATATACTTGCATGCAATCACAATACTAAAAAAAAAAAATCAAAATACCTCATATTTGGGGATGGGTACAGGATATTCCTTTCTATAATCAGTTGTTGGGTCATAATTTGACTCCATGTAATTAGGTATATGTTGTAAGGCTTATAGCTAACAAAGGAAAAATATATATATATCTCAGCATCCAAGCTATCACTCCCCAGTGGAAATTGTTCTCAACATTGCCTATGCATTATAGCAATGTGGGTAGCTTTAAAAACTTTCCATACTCAGTATATTTGGAATATACAAAGGTATATTCCAAATCAATTTCATCTAATGTTCTGAGTTCATGGACTCAGTTTGTCAACTTTGTAAAAGGCTCCTATACATGTGATTCCAATATGTGGGCAGGATTTACAATTATTAAGGTAGGAAAAGCCAAAATTTCTTTCATAAAGAATTATAACCATAGACACTAAGTCACTTAAGCAAAGATCACTTATCAAATAAAACAGCACTAAGGAACTCAGAAGGAGATATCTCCCAGTATTTTTCCTGTGCTTTCTAGTTTAGATGACCCCCTACTCTCTCTTGCCGTCTATTTTTCTTTATGGTCTTACTGAACCTCCTGTTCCCAAGTGGCTTATTCATGTTTGACTCCATATTTTTCAAATGTTAACATGTGCCTCTTTGAATCATCTGAAAGCCTTCTTGTCCCTATCCCTAGTGTTTCCATTTCAGAATGCTTGAGACTGGGCCCAAAAATGTAAATTTTTATTTTCTTCAGGATTCAAAGGTATATTCCAAGAGTTTTAAAACAATCATGACCATCTATGTCAGACTGTTTACATTTTCTCAAAAGAAAAAGAAGTCCTCATCCATTAGCAGTCATGTCAATGATCTATTCCAGATATTTTATATAAATAATAAAATATGTGCTTTTCATGACTGGCTTTTTTATCTTAGCAAAATGTTTTCAAGATCCATTGATGTTGTAGCATACATTCATATATTATTCAGTTGCATTGCTAACATTAATTTATATGACTATATATTTTATTTATTAATTCACTAGTTGCTGGGTATTTGTGTTATTTCTGCTGGTAGAACAGTTTCTAAAACATTCATGTTTTTATGTGAATCATGTTTTCATTTCCCTTGAATATATATGTAGAAATGAAATGAAGGGGTCATATGGTAATTCTATGTTTAACCTTTGTGGAACTTCTAGACTCTTTTCCAGAGTCTCTGCACCACTTTACACTCCCACCAACAATGACTCCCCAGTCAAATGTCTAAGTCAAAATGTTTAAGTTGAAACATATCTTCTTTATAATACCATAACCATTTCTAAGAATTTAATGTTTTTATCACATTCAATTATTTTCCTGGAAAAAATAGTTACTGTGCTTATTCAATAATGATGCCCATAGTTTTAAATATGTAGGAAATTTTCCAGTACATTGTGTACTCTATTTTTAAGACCTTTGTTTCTTATTAACATGTGTGTTTATATGTGTTTATTTAGGAATTTAAAAGTGAAATTATGTAATCATCTCAGTTTTTGCCTTTTTAATAATCGTTGTGTTTATGTCACACGTTTGTTAACTAGTTGGAATTTTATGGAGTCAGGTATCAAGATATTTTTCTGGCATTTCTTATCTGATGTAATTTTTATGCCTAATTTTCTTCCAAATATATAAACATACACATGGACATACATATACATGTAAAATTTTACTGTTATTGTAAAATTTAAATTCTAAATCAACATGAGATTTATTTTGGTGTTTTGTATGCTATATAGAGCCAATATTGTAATTTCTAAAAACTGTATTATTTGAAAATATTTGTGTTCCCCTATTTTGGATACATTTTTAATTAATAAAAAGATTTCTTAAAAAATTCTTCTTCGTAAAACATTGCAAACCTTGGAAAGACAAATCTATTTGAAAAAATAATATTAAATAATAAATAATAAACTAAATATAAAATATTCCCCCATTCAAGCTTTTCTTCCTTATATCAAATTCCACCCATTCAATCAATATGTTTGAAGGACAGACACGTCTAATGCATATTTGGATACATTAGACAATTAAAAAGTGAAAAATATGTAGGATTTACAAAAATGTACATGTGAATGATTTTGTTTAGAACTTAAATGTGAAGATTTAATGAAAAAGGTGGAATTTATTGATTCACAATTGATATGTTGTTTCTGTTAAGGAAACTCAAATTTACACATGTACATTATTTTTTAAATTAGTAGAAATTTATTTGAATTAATTTATTCTTCTATGGAATATTATCAATAGTATAGCATTTTATGCAGAGATTTTAAGCCCAAAAATATTAGTTTTTTTGATTATTAAAAATCACGTATACTTTTATGTGCATACTTAGTTTCAGAGGAAATTTTGTCTATTTTATTTTGAACTTAGCACTAAAAACAGAATATAATTCCTAAGGAGATTTCTATGGAGAACTTATTAGATTATGAGATGATGACTAGTTTTATAGTCAGTTATAAAACAACTGAGAGGCTGAAAACAAAACAGAGCAGAATAAACCTAAAATAGCAAAGTCCATTTATTTTAATTACTCTTATATTGAACAGATACTTGTTATAAAATAAAGTTTTGCCTGATTTACATGCCCGTTTTTACTCCATGAAAACCATGAATGCTAAAAACTCAATAAACTAGGTATCAGTGGAACATATCTCAAAATAATAAAAGCTATTTACCACAAACCCACAGGCAATATCATACTGAATGGGCAAAAATTGGAAGCATTCCCTTTGAAAACTGGCACTAGACAAGGGTGCCCACTTTCACCATTCCTATTCAACACAGTATTGGAAGTTTTAGCCAGAGCAATCAGGCAAGAAAAAGAAATAAAGAGTATTCAGTTAGGAAAAGAGGAAGTCAAATTTCTCTATTTGCAGACGACATGATGGTATATTTAGAAGACACCATCATCTAGCCCAAAATCTCCTTAAGATAATAAGTAACTTCAGCAAAGTATCAGGATACAAAATCAATGTGCAAAAATCACAAGCATTCCTATACACCAATAACAGACAAACAGAGAACCAAATCATCAGTGAACTCTCATTCACAACTGCCACAAAGAGAATAAAATGCCAACTAATAAAGGATGTGAAGGACCTCTTCAAGGAGAACTACAAACCACTGCTTAAGGAAATAAGAGAGGACACAAATAGATGGAAAGACATTATATGCTCATGGTTGGGAAAGAATCAATATTGTGAAAATGGCCTTACTGCCTAAAGTAACTTATAGATTCAATGCTAACCCTATCAAGTTACCACTGACCTTTTTCACAGAACTGGAAAAATCCCCTTTAAACTTCATATGGAACCAAAAATGACCCCGCATAGCCAACACAATCCTAAGCAAAAAGAACAAGGGTGGAGGCATCACGCTACCTGACTTCTAACTCTACTGCAAGGCTACAGTAATCAAAACAGCATGGTACCAGTACCAAAACAGAAATACAGACCAATGGAACAGGACAGAGACCTGAGAAGTAATGCCATACATCTACAACTATATGATCTTTAACAAACCTGACAAAAACAAGCAATGGGTAAAGGATTCACTGCTTAATAAATTGTGGTGGGAAAAATGGCTAGCCATGTGCAGAAAGCTGAAACTGGACCCCTTCCTTGCACCTTACACTAAAATTAACTACAGCTGGATTAAATATTTAAACATAAGACCTAACACCACCCAGAACTTAAAGTATAATAAATATATATATATAAAGAAAACTATGACTATCATAAAGGTAGATGTTCTTATTACCACTTCATTGAAATAAATATCGGAAATAAGACATATTCATACAATGAAGTAGAAATATTTTAATCACAAATTTTCTCTCAAGCCTTTACTCATAGTTACTGCCTTCAGTTTGGAGGTATTATAAAGTATCTGTACCTTGCTTTTCCAGTATATATCCTTTAAAAAGTAACAAAGTAGATTTTATGTGTAGCTTCTTAAAATCAAGAACATTCCTAATAAAGAGATGTCTAGGCAACAAAATGAAATTTATTTGACCTAACGGAATTTATAATAGGAGAATATTATAGCTCAGAAAGTAAAATAGGTGAAAACCATTTAATTTTATTTTAATATTTTCTAAGTAAACACTGTATGTTAGCAGAATAAATTATTACCAATGCATCCTGATAGAAAAATTATTATAATTAACAATACTGGGTGAGAACACAAAATCATAATATATTTAACCTCATATATTAAAGTTGTTAGCATTAATGGGACAAATATGATTTCACAGTAATTTCACTTAAATAGAACCTCCAATTTCTCTGATATGACATAGATCTGGCATTTATTTCACACAAAAAAATGTAAAACTGAATGTGTGTATATCTGTTTGCAGACTACAATTCATCTGTAGATTGGATTTCAAAATCTATTAGGAAGTTTGTTGGTTCAAATCTGGAGCACAATTTCCCTGTTGCTATTGTCTGAATGTTTGTGTTCTCCAAAATTTATATATTGAAATTTAATCTCCCTATTATAATATTAGGAGATGGAGACTTTACATTGTGATTAGGTCATGAAAGCAAGCAGAGTCCTCGTGACTGGGATTAGTTCGGACAAAGACCTATGGAAGCTTGTTTGCCCATTTCACCATGTGAGGATACAGCACAAAGCTCATTATCTGTGAAGAAGAGTGCAAGCCCTCACCAGACAACGTATCTGCTGGCACTTTGATCTTGTGTTTACCATCCTCTAGAACTATAAGAAATAAATTTCTGTTGTTTGTCAGCCACCCAGTTGATATTACAGCAGCTTCAACAGACTAAGGACCTTGATAATGAAAATAAAATAAAATGGTTGCAGGACTACAAAGTTTTACTATGTACAAAGAGAGAATTAGACTCTTACAAGAAATAGCTTTATTAGAAAGTTTTCAAAATAACGTTTAGTATTGTCATCGTGTTACCTCTATTGTGAGAATATTTTCCTTGTCATTTATCTGTTGTTCATTACTACATTAACAATTTCAGAATCACTTTCACACAATTACTACAAATCATTGTGTGGATCTTACAACAACTCTAG
Organism: Alouatta palliata; assembly: GCA_004027835.1. Taxonomy (NCBI): domain Eukaryota; kingdom Metazoa; phylum Chordata; class Mammalia; order Primates; family Atelidae; genus Alouatta; species Alouatta palliata. The sequence continues at coordinate 135,845 of PVKV010003481.1, read as the reverse complement.
TAACTACCATTTTGTTTAATGACTTCAGAATTCATTTTATTCAAAAAATTGTTTTTTATTATCTGTGAGGAAAGAAACCTTACATATTTGCAAATTTTAAATGTGCTTATTTTACCATAGATATGTAAATTACCTGCAAAAGACCATTGTCTAAGATTTAGTACACCCATATGGACATATTAATTATTGCTTCCTTGATTAGAAGAATTTTTTTGACATTAATTGTATAGTATTTATCTCACTTAATGCCTGTGTACAGAACTTCACAGACATCTGTAATCGAAATGTAAACTACTGCTATCTGGCAGTACCTAATTTTGAAACAATGAAAAGTAATATCAATTGCTTAAAAGTTAATATTTTATCTAAAAAATGTTAAAACATTACTATCTCAATATTTTTGTTAGAAACATAGCAGTCAGTAAGCATTATATTAATAAGTCACCCTGATGAGCATAATAAAGGACAGCTCAGTGGCCTAAAAAAGCAGTTTTGTTATTATATAATAGACAAATAGGCACCAATGGACATAATTATTTCCTTAAATATGTTTTGAGGGGGACATAAAATACCATGAAATTTAGCTTTCCAGAACATGTGCCTCTTTAGGATGAATTTACTTTTCTTTCCTCATTGGATACAAATGTTAATGCCATCACTTTTTTCTTCGCCCCTCCCAGACCTTCCCTTTTGAACTAGACCAATGTGCAAGGTTAGTTGTGCACTTTGCAACTCCACTGCAAAGCCCATTTACTTCCTAATAATCTAGAAACATAAATTCAGTTTCCTCCAGGTATCACTGAGAGATGGTTTTAAGGATTAATAAAATATGGCCTATGAGACTATTATCTTGCTTACACCTACTTTTCCTTCAGATGGTGTACAGGATAATCAGAGATCAGATTGTTTAAAGAAACATTCCTATATTCTTAACATAGCCAGCAATTTTCACATATAGATTAAATAAGAATAAATTAATATAAATTCTTAATTACAAATTCCCTTGATGATGAATTAATTTATCCATTAAGCAAATTTTGGATGAATAACTATACCTATAGCATTCTTTTTTTTTTTCATTACATTTTAGGTTTCGGGGTACATGTGAAGAACATGGAAGATTGTTGCATAGGTACACACATGGCAGTGTGATTTGCTGCCTTCCTCCCCATCACCTGTATCTGGCATTTCTCCCCATACTATCTCTCCCCAACTCCCACCCCCCGCTGTCCCTCCCCTTTTTCCCCCCAACATACACCTATAGCATTCTTTCAGGTTCTGGTAGTAAAAATATTTGTATCAATATGTCACATTTATATTTATATTAATGTCCAGGTGAATGAAAATTTTTATTTTAAAATTATTTTCTAAGTGTTATATTTGCATGATGCTTTAAATCACCAATATTTTACATACAAAACGTGTTCATTTATTCATTCATGCCTCTCTGGGAACTTAGGATACAATATGAACAAATTAAAACTTCATAGCCTCTCACTCAATATGCTCCTTCTGAAGACTGAAAACTGACCTAATTACCAGTCTGACCTTGGGAACTCTCATTCCAGCTCCAGGCCTGGAATGCAAACTTGGGAATGGGGCTACAGTGGTCCTGACCCACAACAAATGGTTCAAGTTTTTATGCTCATCATACAAGATACCTGGAAGGCTAAGGATTTTTAAAATTGACATATAACTCATATGCCATAAAATTCACCCTTTTGAAGGTACACAATTGAGGGAAGAGCCAAGATAGTTAACTAGACTCAGCCAGGAAGAGAATGTCCTACTAAGAGACCAGACTGTCAAGAAGACCAGCACTCTGAGCAAATATTTGGAAGGAAGTCATTGAGAGTGGAAAGAGAGAGGATGTAAACTCTGAGATGAAGGAAGAGGAAGCTAGGTTCCCCACATGGTGTTACCAAGCCCCAGGACTCATTCCTGGCCCAAAGTGGTTCCTAAGGATGGACTAATTTAAATAGAGATGGAGTGGTCCATTCTCACTACAGACCTGCAGAATTCTAGTTTCAAGAGACCTCACAAGCCTCATGGATATTTGAGCTGGCAGGAAGAGCTGCCTGGAGAGTTAGCAAGGACAGGACTCTAGACTGTGTGGAGCCTAGAGGATTTGGCCTAGGAACAGCTGCAATGAAACATGGTCGGTTATGCTCATCCTTCAAGTCTTGCCATGCTCCTGTAGGTGGTTTTGGCATTTGTTGACTCTAGGACCTAAACAGAGACAGAACAGGGCAACCTTGCCAGAGGAATGGGGACAGTTTGATCTGATGGCACCCCTGCTTGCTGGCCTCTCCCAGAGTCCCTGCCTGGCCACACCTACTTGTGGCAAAGTCTCAGATACCCAACTGGAGGACTCCTCAGTGGCCACTGGCATAGCTCCTTCACCTGCAAATTCCATTTAAGCATCAGAGAGCTTTTGCAAACAGGTACCTTCTAGCATGCACCTGCTTGCTGTCTCCCCCCACTGCTGTACAGCACACAGTTGCCTGCAGCATCCCCCCACCATTTTCTTGGTGTGCACAAATATGTGGACCCAATCACCCTACCATCCTGCTGCCTCTGCTATGTGCAAGAACTCTGGCAATGCAAAAAGTCAAAGTGTCTTCTTATTTCCAAATGACCACACTAGCTCCCCAGAAATGGTTCTTAACCAGACTTAAATGTCTGGGATAACAGACACAGAGTTTAGAATTTGAGTGGCAATTAAGATTATTAAGATCCAGGAGAAAGTTGAAATACAATCTGAGGAAAATAAGAAATCCAATAAAATTATACAAAAGCTGAAAGATGAAATAGCCATTTTAAGAAGGAATCAAACTGATGTGATAAAGTTAGTTTAGCTCTTAGTAGATGATCTGAAAAAGTTAGTACAAGAATTTCATATCTACAATAGTTTCATAATATAATAAAAACTATTCACAGCAAAAGTGATCAAGCAGAGGAGAGTATCTCGGAAACTCAGAGCTTGAAGACTGGTTCCTCAAATCAAATCAGTCAGAAAAAAGTGAAAAAAAACACAAAAGAATGAATGAAACATCTGATAAATATGTGATTATGTAAAGAGAACAAATCTATGACACACTGGCTACCTTGAGAGGGAGAGAGAACAAGCAAAATGGAAAACGTATCTGAGGGTATTTTCCATAAAAAAATTCCTGAAACTTGCTAGAGAGGTCAACATGCAAATTCAAAATATTTGAAGAACACATATGAGATAGGAGATAAGACAATAATCTCTAGAACACAAATTCATCATATTCTCCAAGGTCAAGGTAAATGAAAAAATATTATAGGCAGCTAGTGAGAGGGGGTAGGTCACCTACAAAGATAACTCCATTAGGCTAACAGTAGAACTTTCAGCAGAAATCCTACCAGACAGAAGTTATTAGGGGTTTATATTAAGCATTCTTAAAGAAAATAAATTCTGTGACAGAATTTTATATACAGACAAACTAAGCTTCATACACAAAGAAGAAATAAAATCCTTTGTACATGAGCAGACACTAAGGGAATTTATTACCACCAGACACACCTTGTAAGAGGTCTTTAAGGAATCCCTGAACATGAAAATGAAAGACCATTACCAGACACCAAAAAAAAACAACACAGTTATATAGAGGATTTACACAATAAAGCAATGATACAATCAAGTCTACATAATAACCATCCAATAACACAACGACAAGATCAAACCACACATATCAATATTAACCTTGACTATAAATGGGCTTAATATCCCACATACAAGGCACAGTGACAAGGTGAATAAAGAAACAACACCCAACTACCTGTTGTTTGTCAGAGACCATTCTCATATGCAATGACGTCCATAGGTTCAAAGTAAAGGGATGGAGAAAAATCTACCAACCAAATGGAAAAGAAAAAAGAGCAAGGATTGCTATTCTTATTTCAGATAAAACACTTTAAATGAATAATAGCTAAAAAGGACAAAGAAGGATATTACATAATGAAAAGAATTCAACAAGAAGACAACTACCACAAATATATATGTACTCAAGACTAGAGCACCCAGATTCAAAAAAGACGTTCCTAAATAGCTGTAAAGAGACTGAGATAATCACACAATATCAGTGACAGACTTCAGTACTCTACTGATGTTATCTGATAGATAATTGAGGCAGAAAACCAACAAAGATATTTGGAAACTAAACTCAAAACTTGACCAAATAGACCTAACAGACATCTACAGAACTTTCCAATGAACAACAACGGAATATACATTCTCATCTGCAGAGAGCACATACGCTAAAATTGAGTACATGCTCAGCCATAAATCCATTCTTTCAACAAAATCAAGAACACCAAAATTATACCAACCACACTCACAGACCACAGAACAATACAAATTGAAATCAATACAAAGATATCTTAAAATGATACAATTACATGGAAATTAAACAACCTGCTCCTGAATAAATCCTGAGTAAACAATGAAATTAAGGCAGAAATCAAGAACTTCTTTGAAACTAATGAAAACAAAGACAAAACATACCAGAATATCTGGTACACAGCTAAAGCTATGTTAAGTGGAGAGATTATTATGCTAATCACTTACATCAAAAAGTTATAAAAATCTTGAATCAACAGCCTGGTATCACACTTAGAGGAACTCGAATAGCACAAACCAATTCCAAAGCTAGCAGAAGAAAAAAAACAAAATTAGAGCCAAACTGAATGAAATTGAGATGCCAAAAAAATGCCAGTGCCATGCTGTTTTGATTACTGTAGCCCTGTAGTATAAAGTCAGGTAGCCTGACGCCTATTGGTTTGTTCTTTTTGCTTAGGATTGTCTTGGCTATTCTGGCTCTTTTTGGTTACATATTAATTTAAAAATAGATTTTTCTAGTTCTGTGATATACGCTGTGGAAAGCAATGCAGTGAGTCCTCAAAGACTTAAAAACATACCCACCATTTGACCCAGCAACCCCGTTACTGGGTATATACCCAGAGGAATAAAGACATAAAGACGCATGCACATGTATGTTCACTGCAGCACTACTGACAATAGCAAGGACATGGAATCAAACTAAATTCCGGTCAATGGTAGACTGAATAAAGAATATGTGATACATATATACCATGGAATACTTTGTAACAAAGGAGATCATGCTCTTTGCAGGAAGATGAATGAAGATGGAGGTCATCATTCTTTGTGAACTAAGCCAGGAACAGAAAACCAAATGCTGCATGTTTTCACTTATAAATGAGTACTAAATGATAAGAACACATGGAAACATAGAGGGGAACAACAGACAGTGGGGCCTACTGGGGAGTGGAGGGTGTGAGGAAGGAGAGGATTACCAAAATAACTAATGGGTACTAGGCTGAATATCTAGGTAGTGAAATAATCTGTACAACAAACCCCTGCAACATGAGTTTATCTGTAAAACAAACATGCACATGTGCCCCTGAACTTCAAATAAAAATTATTAAAAAAATGGAACATTCACACAAGATTTTGTGTGCAATTTCACAGTATTAACACATTTTCCTAAAATTCAACCCTTGATTCCCTCCAAGAGCTTGGTACACCTTCAGAGGTCTCAGTTAGAACCCTGACTTAATTTTACTTTACACTTTTAATGTAAATTGTTTTCTTTAGGGAAAAACTTGGATGTCTACCCTACATGATTATATGTGCCTTGGTAATAGCAAATCCTTTCTTTATTCCTGGTAAGTGAAGAATATTTCAATATATAAAGGACACTGGAATGTGTTATCTTATTTATTGTTAATAATCACATCTTCTTTAGAAACTGTTTTGTGAATTAAATATGTGTACCAGAAAATATATCTGCTTCCTTTTGTAAATCAATACAACAAACAAATACATGTTGTTTAAATGCTGATATTATATCCTCAACTCATCTGCTTATTTTGAAATATTACAATACTATGAATGTGTTTAAGAAACAAGTAATGCATCAATATAGATAATTTTTTTAAAAGTTTAGGTTTATTCAATAACCTTGAGAAATTATAAGAACCAAAAATAAAATATTGATGCATTAAAATATAATGGAATTTCATTCTACTAAATTTTGATATTATGATTATATTCATTTTACAGTGTCAGAGCTTGCAACATAATTAGTAAAACAGAGAAAATACCTGCACAGAAATGTCAGAGTTATATATATACGAGGCACTCAGTCATCCTTGCTCATTACATTTTCTTTCACTGAAAATTTTAAGAAAATAATATATTTAAAACATTTTTAAATATGAATATTTACATTAGATTTGTATTTTTAAACTCAAGGTGACTCAGCCAAACATTAATATTTTATAATGCTAAAAAATTTCTGCCCCCAATAGAAAATATGGTATAATTTTACAAATTATTCATTTTATAATTTAAAAGCTTATTGTCATCTTATGTTTCCCAAAGTATATGTGTGTATATGCGCATGTATATGCGTACAAAAATGTTTATATATGTAATTTGGGGCTGATAACATTTGAAACTTTTTGGAAAGATAAAAGAAAACTACTAAGAAACTCAAATGTGCATATACATACACATTTGGTTTTTTAATATATGTATATCAGAGTATAACATATTTATATATGTATCAGAGTCTAATCAGAGTATATCTCTGATTTCTGTGAATCTTGTTGACTTTATAGACCATACTTTTAAAGTCTGAATCAGGACTTTAAAAACTTACAGGATGAATTCCTTCATGCAGCTGATTTCTGATGATTTCACAAGGACAAACTTTAGTTATTTGAAATTCATCACTAGTAGTTTCCAAAAGATACATAAATAGTATGGTGCAGCACTGAATTCACTTAAAATGAACTGATCACAAAATCATATCATGATGAAATACGTGTCACAAAATGACATACCATGTTTATCTTAAACCATGCATAGTCAGCCACAGTCATTAAAGGTGGTCATTTTGTGAAATAAAAATGAGATTTAAGGGTAAATATTCTTATTTATTCCAGTGGTTCAAAAAGAATAGCAAGAATGTGAGTCTGTAAATATACAAATTTTGTAAGTTTAAGTGAGAAGTTAAGAAAAAAGAATATACTTATATTTTTTAAAATAAGGCAAAAAAATTGATTCTCTAAGATAGTTAGAATTGTGATTATGCTATGTTATAACATTGGCAAAATAGTAGAAAAATAAAGAGAATAAAAAGTATGAAACTAAGTGATTTAAAATGGTGAAACTCTTACTTGTTAGAGAAACATTACAACTCCATGGTATATCAATTCAATAAATGTTACTAAAAATTTAGCTATCCGTAAGAAGAAAAACAAGGTATAATCCCATCATATCACATGAGACAAAATTCTCAAACAGGTTTACCATATTATTCCACCCTTATGCTAAAAATAAAGACATACCCAAAGGCTGGGTAATTTATAAAGAAAGATGTTTAATTGATTCATAGTTCAGCAAGGTTGAGGAGGACTCAGGAAACTTACAATCATGGGCAAAGAGGAAACAAACACATCCTTTTTCACATGGCGACATGAAGGAGAAATGCTGAGCAAAGGGGTAAAAGCCCCTTATAAAACCACCAGATCTTATGAGAACTCACTCACTATCACAAGAACAGTATAGAGGTAACAGCACCCATAATTAATTTATCTCCCACCAGGTCCTTCCCACAACACATTTGGACTAATTATGGGAAATACAAGTCAAGATGAGATTTGGGTGCAGACACAGAGCCAAACCATATCATTACACCCCTGACTCCTCCCAAATCTTATGTTCTCACATTTCAAAACATGATCATGTCTTTCAAACTGAAAAGTCTCAGTTCATTTCATCATTAACCCAAAGGTCCAACTCCACAGCCCAACCAGAGATAAGACAAGTCCCTTCTGTCTATGAGGCTTTAAAGTCAAAAGCAAGTTGTTCTTCCTAGATAAAATGGGGCTACAGGCATTGGGTAAATACACCCATTCCAAATGAGGGAAGTTGACTAGAACAAAGGGGCTACAAGTCCCATACGTCCAAAATCCAGCAGGGCAGTCAAATCTTAAAGCTCTTAAATAATCTCCTTTGACTCCATGTCTGACATCCAGGTCACACTGATACAAGAGGTGGGCTTGTATGGCCTTCGGCAGCTCCATCCCTGCAGCCTTGCAGAGTACAGCTTCCCTCCTGGCTACCTTCATGAGCTGGTGTTGAGTGCCTGAGGGTTTTCCAGGTGCACAGTGCAAGCTGTGATGGTGAATCTACCATTCTGGGGTCTGGAGAACAGTGGCCCTCTTCTCATAGCTCCACTAAACAGTGCTCCAGTGGGTACTTGTATTGGGGTGCCCACCACACATTTCCCTTCCACACTGCCCTAGTAGAAGTTCTTCATGATGGCTCCACCACTGCAGCAAACTTCTGCGTGGACATTCAGGTGTTTCCATACATCCCCTGAAACCTAGGTGGAAGTTCCCAAACTTCAATTCTTGACTTCTGTGCACCACCAGGCTCAATGCCACATGGAAGCTTCCAAGAGGTTTATAACCTCTGAAGCCACAGACTGAGCTGAAGCTTGGCTCCTTTTAGCCACAGCTAAAGGAGGTGGGATCCAGGGCTCCAAGTACCTAGGCTGCATATAGCTAGCAGGCCTTGGGCCTGGACCATGAAATCATTTTTTCCTTCTATGACTCCAGGCGTGTGATGGAAGGGGCTGCCATTAAGACTTCTGACATGTCCTGGAGACATGAATATAATTTCATTCTTTTTTACGGCTGCATAGTATTTCATGGTGTATATCTAACACATTTTCTGTATTTAATCTACCATTGATAAACATCTAGGTTGATTCTATGTTTTTGCTACTGTGGGTAGCACTGCAGTGAACATATGGGTGCAAATGTCCTTTGGTAGAACAATTTATTTTACCTTGAAAACCCAGTAATTGGATTTCTGGATCAAACTATTTGAGAAATATCTATAAAACCTACAGAAGAGAAGATAATATTCCCAAATTCTGTATACAACGAAGGCCTAATATCCAGAATCTATGAGGGGAACTTAAACCAAGTGTAAAACAAATCACCTCATTATAAAACAAAAAGATTTGAATATATACTTCTTAAAAGAAGATGTACAAGCAGCCAATAAACATAGAAAACATGCTCATCATCACTAATAATCAGATAAATGCAAATCAAATCCACAATCAGATACTAACTCACCCAAGTTAGAATCACTTGTTAAAAAGTCAGAAAATAACAGGTGTTGGTGAGGTTACAGACCAAAAGGGGCACTTATACACTGTCAGTGAGTTTAAATTCATGGTGTAAATTAGTCCAGCCACTTTGAAAATATTTTTAAATTTTAAATTTCATTTTTTTAGTAAGATATAAAATGTGAAATGATTTTTACATATTAGCCTTGTGTCCTGTGACCTTCTACATAATAGTATATTGTATTTATACTATTTATAAATAAAATATAGTATATAATTTATTTATAAATAAAAAGTATATATATTTATTATAAAAATAAATATATATATACTATTATATATATTTATATATAAATAGTATAAAAAATAGTATATATATCTTTATTCATCTCAAACTCTCTATAAAGGTTTGAGATGAATAAATATTCTGTTGGTGTTGAGGATATTCTGTCAACATCAGTTAGACAAAATTGGTTGGTAATGCTATTCACTATCTCTACATCTACTGATTTTCTGCCTGTTTGGTTTATCAGTTATTGAAAGAGGAAAGTTAATTTTTTTTCTGTAAGTTACTGCCTCTTGTATGTTGACACTGTGTTGTTAGATGCACACAAGTTTAGGATTTCTTACATCTTCTTGAAGAATGACCCCTTTATCATTATGTGGTAACCCTTTATTAGTTCTGAAAATATTTGTATTTGAAATTCTAATTTGTTTGAAATTAAAGTAGTAACTACAGAATTTTTTTCACTGATCTTAGCATGGTATACCTTTTCCACCTTTCCTTCAAACTGCTTGGTTCCATATTAAAGGTATATTTCTTGTAGACAACATATAGTTGGGATGTGTTTTCATAAACATCCTGATAGTCTCTACCCTAGAATTAGTGTATTGCTGTTGTTTCCATTTACAGTTACTTTTAATACAGTTGAGTTAAACATTTCTTAGCCCTTGTTTGTAATCACGTTTTACTTTTTGCACTTCTCTTTGTTTCTTTTACTTCTTCCCCTTTGTTCATCCTTTTTGTTGTTGTTTTTATTTACCATTTTAGGTTATCGAATTTTTTTCTCATCTCTTGGCATATTAACTATATCTCCCTCTATGGTCTTTAAATATTTGTCCTCTAGTTTTTAATACACATTTTTAACTAATGTACTCTAACTTCAAATATCACTACACCATTTCACATATAATGTAGGTACCTTTGAGTGTTATAAATTTTTCCTCTCATATCTTATAACACTGTTTTAATTCATTTCATTTATTCATAGGTTATAATTACCCAGTACACTGTTATCCTTATTACTTTGAACAAAGTTATGTTATATCATTTAAAGAATAAAATATATTTTATTTCTATGTATTCCCTCTGTGAGGCTTTTTATGTAGATCTAAGTTTCTGACCAATGTTATTTTTCTCCTTTCTAAAGATTTTAAAACATTTTTAAAAGAAATTTCTGCTGATAATGTGTTTTCTCAGCTCTGAAGAAATATTTTTTTCTCCTCACTTTTGAAGTATATTACTGGCTATAAAATTCTATGTTGCTCCTTATTTTCTTTGAACACTTTACCCCATGGTTTTCTTATTTGTATAATTTTAGACAAAAAAGTCAACTGTCATTTCCTAGTTTACCTAAAGTAAGCATAATTAAGCATATATACATAGTTATATGGTATTATAAATAATAAAGCATATAGTTTAATTAAAACAAAACAAAAACTTTTGGAACAAAGGATATTGCATTGACTCTACTTTTCAGAATTGATGTAATCTACGCCATACTCTCATTTACTCTTTCTCACAGGGGCATGGTTTTGCCAACTTATTTCCTTTGACATCTGGTTTTAAATAAGATTTAGTGAATAAAACTTACTGATGAGAGATTAGAATTCAGTAGCTAAAGAGAGAAAGGCATATTTCTAATATTTTATTCATAAGAGATTAAAACAAATAAAATAGATAATTATAAGTTATTTTGTTATATATAAGACCAGTGAATTTCTGATTAAACATGAAAAATTATTTTAATCATATTATTGTTACCACTCTTCTTTCATTTGCTCCTACTCCTCCTCTACTTTCTCTTCTTCTCCACTTCTCTACTCCTTTTTCTTCCTTGATATCTTCTTTTTTTACTTCTGTTGTTTATTTCCTTCTTTTCCCATTGTTGTTCCTAGTCTTTAAGGCTGAGCTGATGTCTTTGCTGGTCTTCCTTCAAGTCAAGAATGAAAGACCAGAAGGAATCAGAATTTGGTAAACTATTTTTTATCATTGCTTATACCAAAATAGTATACAATTAAGCTATTTCTAGAAGCTATTATAACTACAAATTTTGTTCCATTGTTATCTTCTCTGCACCTTTATCTTTAGTCATATCAAAGACAACAGTCCAATGTATACAATAAAATACAGAAAAAAGCAACTATAACTTGCAATTAAACAGTTAATGGTAATCTACTTCCATTGTAGCATAGTAAAAAAAATTACTACTCAAATACACATCTTTAAGAAGATATGCAGAAATGTAGGGAAGAATGGAATCAAAATAAAATTGATTATGACAGAACATCCCATATTATCTTAATATTGAATCTAAAGTATTTTTTCTTATTTAAATAATTGAGGAAGAAAGTCTTAGAGAAACTATGCTTATATAAATCGCATAAGTTCTTGAATTCTGACAAAATATTTTTGACTTTTTAATGCAGGTATATTATAGAAACCTATAAATTGATTTCTAAATATATAATTGTGTGCATGCACAATTCTTATAGCATTTTCATGGAAAACTGTGCATATGGGAAGTCGTTTTGTATAGAAATAAAGAATACTGTCTCTGAGGTCAAACTGTCTGAATTTAAAGCCTATCTAAGTTAGTGACAGTGTGATCATGTATAAGGAACTTAGTCTCTAACTTCTTAGGTAAGACCATAAACTTAATACTACTAACATCAAACATGTTTATGAGCCTTAACTTATATGCATTGAAAATTATTTAACATATTGAATTTATTAAGTATTAAATATAAGTTATTATATGATGGCAAAAAATAGTTTATGCAATTTCAGCATATATGATCCATACCCACCATAATATATCTTAATATCAAATAAATGTATATTTGGGTTTAATCATTTGCTTTTTATCTTTCCTAAAAATAATTGGAATTCAATATTAATAAATAACATATGAAATAAAACTGAAAATCAAGATAAAATATTTGGATCCTTACCACTAAATTATTTAAATAATTAGAGATAATAGAATGCTAATGGTCACAATCACATAATCATGATCATAGAAACTGACTAGAATTTAATTTCTAAATGGTTCATGGAATGTTTCCATTAATATGCTTTCACTCTTGTAATTGTATTATAAATCAATATTTTTCATAGCTGTTTAGTATTTTTATTGATATGGTCAGTAAGATTTGGATGTATAAGTCAACATTTCAAGAGAAGAAAGAACAGATAAATATTTTCAAGTTTTGTCCTTAGCACTCTACTGTTTTCTTTCTACAGTATTTCTGTTGAAAATTGAATTTAACTTTTCCAGTTTTGAGTACGTCTTAGTTCTGCATTAACTTTTCTCTTTAACTGGACTCAGCATTTTCAACAGTTGCTGGTATATTTCTACATGTTAAAATACTTCCATTTAAAATACTATCTAGGAAAAGAGAACGAAATCATAAATATATTCTATGATTAGTTATAGATAAAGAAAACTGAGTCTCTTAGAATTTATGTGAATACCTTAAGGCACAGATTCAATAACTAGAAAGGCAAAGGCTAAAGTATATATTTGCAATATAAATCCACTGCCCTTTGTATATGGTACTCTTATACATAAATGTATTCTAATGCATAACACTGTTATAATAATTCAGTTTTATTATGTCACTGTACTTATATCAATATGCGTAACATGCACGGTGTTCTGTTCAGATTTAATTTATTTTATTTGCTCTTTCCAACATTGCATATATGGAGAAAGCCCCTTACACTAAGTTATCTGAATGAACTGCTCTACATTATGCTTTGATGAAGGTATTATTGCTTTGTGTCTCTTTAGGGTATTGCAGATTCAAAAATATAAACATTATTAACATGAAACAGCTCCCTGAAGAAATGTCTTATGTGGAATCCAATGTTTATAAACACTTATAGCCCTATCCATCTAAAATCCGTCCATTAGTTAGCAATAAATCAGCATGATTTGCATTGATACACACTATTTTTCTTTAGTGGCCATGCTGCAATGCATGCATGTGCACGCGCACGCACACACACACACAGATCCCACACATACACACACACATATCTGTATGTAATATTCATAGGATGTGGAATAATACTATTCTGCAATGCCTTTTTCTAAGTTAAAAAATCCATTAACAAGTTTAAAGAGAGATACATTGTATATTTATTTTCATATTCAATTGATGACAATTTCTATAGTGATCCATCCCTAAGATTTCTTTTATCTTAACTTTTAAGTATTACCTTGAATTCTTAAAAAAAGACTTACTATGATAATTTCAATCCTGAATAGTGATATTTCATGTCTTCCAACTAGGCTGAATGAGTTTCAGTTATAACATAAAAAGAGACATCAGGATTTTATATTAATATATGCCTTTGTTAATTTATTAAATATATGTGAATATATACACAATATGATCTAGTTTTACTAGTTTATTCATTTATCTACCAAATATTAATTAAGCTCACTAATGTCATATTTCTAACTCATTACAGTAGAGACAGTTTGAAAGAAAAAGAATTGAATTAAAGGAGGACAAAAAAATAAAAAGTAACTCAAAACTTAGTAAACAGATACAGACGCAATCCTTGTATAAGAAAAGACTAGCACCACACAAGAACTGTAACGGTAAAGTGATGTTATTATCTCAACAACTTTTCTTCACCACAAAGTATAAGGCACTGCTTTTAGAAAATACTGTTTGCCTATGTAAAGAGGAATGTAATAGAAAGAAAAGGGAGCTCTAGACTTCTGATAGAGGCTGGTTGGGGATGGGAGCCCTTACAGTGATAATCTTGATTTAGCAAATGAGATCGAACTTAAGAAAATCAAGGGCGAGCCTGTTATATGCTTTGCATATAGACAATCACAAATATATCGGAAGCAATTCAACTAAATGAGTAAAAACACAGTGTTCTGTGATTGGGAAATTGTCCAGTGCAAATGCTTAATTTTTCTCAAATAATTTTATATATGTAATCATATTTACATTAAAATTCCAATAAAATTACTAAGCATCATTTTATTTGAAAGCACAGGGTCTTTGAGATTATATAAACTCAGTTTAAAATATGAGTTCACTTGTTAATTGAGCTAGGTACCCTTGCACATTTTGGCTGATTTTTCTCATCCAATGTCTTACATTGGGACAATAATATTATCTCTTTTAATGATAAAGGTGAGTAAATGAGATCACATGTATGAAATAGACATTGTAGTGTTTCACACTCAAAAGGTGCTTTCTGAATGCTTATTTTGTCTGTTTCATTATATACTCAATGACTGACAGACCTATTAGATGAGCAAAAAATGTGCTTTTTCTTAAGAATTGTCACTGGAAAGTATTTTCCCAAATAGGGACTATGTTCTCCAGACCAATCTGTAAGTACATAAGTCCATGTAAATAGTTCTTGCACATGAAATATGAATAATGTGATGTGTTTCTTCAGAATAGGATAGTGTGCTGAATTTCAAGTTACATTACCAACATGTAATGAGGTTAGAAGTCATCACTTCCATTTTTATAACACACAAAAAAAAAACCTATAAAAGTAAAATAAAACAACAACAACAAAATTCTATGGGACTCATCAGAAAGTTGACCTGCACGGCAAACTACAATCCTGAAATCTGGAGAGAAAGGTGAATATAAAAGTTACGCCAAGATCTATTTATTGATACAAAAGCTGGTGGAGTCATAAACTGTAAAATACATTTAAATGCTAATAGTGTAAAAACACTGAGGCTGAATATAGACCAACAATTAGAGAAACTCTAGGGGGCTATAGCCTTTTGGATGAGTGGGAAAATACTTCTTTTGGTTTTACCTCAAGCTACCCCACCAGCATACCAGCATAGTACCAGGAAGAGTAAAAATGATTGTTTGTGTGTGTGTGTGTCTGGTAGACAGTGGGAGAAGAAGCAGGATTATAAAATATTTCAAGAGGGTTCTATGTATCAGAAGTCTTTTCTCCAACAAAAAACCACTTTACCAGAGCTTAATTTTACCTACAGGGAAGAGCATGTAATACACTTATGTGCCATTTAGCTTTCCAATCTCATATATGGTAATAACAGTTATATCATGCCAATATTTTTAAAAAGAAAGCTTGAGAAGCTATATTATTTTCAGAAAAAGCAGACTTCAGAAAAAAATCATAAGGGACAAAAGGAGCATTGCATAATTATTAATAGGTAAATTCTTCAAGAAGATATAACCATCTTTATTATGTACATACTTAATAATAGAGCATCAAGAAGTGTAAAGCAAAACCTGATAGAACTTCAAGGAAAAATAGACAAATATATTACTATATTTGGAGGCTTGAACACTCCTCTATCAGTAACTGACAAATTCAGCAGCAGAAAATGTATGAAAATAGGTAAACTGAACAGCAGGAGCAGTCAACTGAATCTAATTGACATTTATAAAATACTTTATCCAAAATAGCAGAACACATTCTTTGCAACATGAGACATTCACCAAGATAGATCAAATTCTGGGCCATGTAACACATTCAGACAAATTTAAACAATAAAAATCATACAAAGTATGGTCACAGACAATTCTGGCCTGATACTGACATATTTCTATCTTTTCCTATTCTTATTTGTAGTTCTCAAGAATAACTGAGGAATAATGCTAACAATGCAACATCCTGAGATAAGAAAGAACTAGCCAGAATAGGCCAAGCTCTGTTCCAGACCCTTTTACAAACAACATATTCAGTGTTTTAGCCCAGGCTGTCCAGTGCCCACCAGGTTATAAAACCCAAGGTACCCAGCTTTCTAGGTTCCTTCAGCTGTAGTGCAGGTGAAGCATATGCAGACACAATTCTACCTGCCCTCAGCAGCTTTCCTGAAACTTGAGGGAATGGCTTCTCCTGAATGCTAGACTTCTGTTGTCTCTTATTCTCTGTGTGTAAATAATAAACTCTTGTTGTACAATTTCTGTCTTACTGGACTTGGGCAAGTAATAAAAGTGTAATTCTAGATGAGATTAAGTGGGTTAAAATAGTAACCAGTGCACAGTGAATCTACTAACAGACCACAGTGCAATTAAACCAGAACTCAATCATAGAAAGATAGAAGCAGAACCTCACAATATTGGATTAAACAACACACTTCTAAATAACATATGGATCACCGAAGTCTCATGAAAAATTAAAAACAATATTTTGGTCCACCTCGACTACTCTGTCTCACCAGCTTTAGGGGTTCTGACATAGCTGTATCACATTCTCTGTCATCCTGTGTGAGACAGGTATACTGGGATATCTGTAGGAAGGACGCTGGGTTACCCCAAAATCCAGGAAATGTTTTGCCTCCTTTGAACTTTTAAAAATGAGTATTGAAAAATGAGGGCAAAGATAGCTAACTAGATGCAGTCAGGAAATGCTGCTTCTACTAAGAGATAAAATATTGAGTAAACCAGCATACTTTAAACATATCTCTGGAGATAAAACACCAAGTGCCAACAGTGAGGCAGCACAGAGACTAAGCCTGAAGAGAGAGGAAGCTGGAAGCTCTGCACAGATATGCCAAATGCTAGGACTATTTCCTGGTCCTGAATGGCTCCTAGGGAAAGGAGCATGGTTGTGAACATGTGGAAATACAAAAACAGATGTGTGGCTTAGTAAGAGCCTACATGCCAGCCATTACTCTTAAGGAGCATCTACTGTATTGCAATCCAAATTAATATATATCCCTATGAAACCAAGGGCAACAGATTAGTCAAAAGTAAAGATCTTGTACATAGCCTTGGCCATATGAAAGCATCTAAATATGAAGCCAATTGACTAATTTTATTTACACCATATTTAAAGACAAACAAGCTCTCTCAGATGAGAAAACAATCAGTGCAAAAACTGGGAATTCAAAGAACCAGAGTGTCCCCTTGCCACTAAGCAAGCCCACTAGCTCCTCAACAATGGTTCTTAATCAGAGTGAAATTAATGAAATGACAGATATAGAATGCAGAATCTGGATGGCAAGGAAGATCATCAAGATTCAGGAGACAGTTAAAACCCAGTCTAAGAAATATAAATAATTCTGTAAAATAATGTAGGAGCTGAAGGATGACATAGCCATTTTAAAAAAGAACCAAACTGAAATTCTAGAATTGAAATACGCACTACAAGAACTTCATAAAAGAGTTGAAAGAATTAATATCAGAATAGACCAAGCTGAAAAAAAAATCTTAGCACTTGAAGATCAATCCTTCAAGTCAACTCAGTCATATAAAAATAAAGAAAAAAAATTTTCAAAATTGATAAAATCTCCAAGAAGTAGAGATTATGTAAAGAGATCAAACCTATGATTTACTGATGTTCCTGAGAAAGAGAGTAATAAATTTTAAAAATGATATTTTAGGATATAATCCATAAAAATATTCTAATATCATTAGAGAAGCTGACATGCAAATTCAAAGAAATAGAGAGAACTCTGGCAAGACTTCATTCAAGAAAACCATCCCTGAAAAATGTAGTCATCAGATGTGTCAAATTCAATGCTAAAAACAAATCTTAAATACAGCTAGAAAGAAAGGTCAAATAATGCACAAAAGAAACCTGATCAGGCTAGCAATGGACCTCTCAGCAGAAATCTTACAAGCCAGAAGAGATTGGGGTGCTATTTTCTGAATAATTAAATAAAAAAAAATTCAACCAAGATTTTGATATCCCATTAATCAAAGATTCATAAGTGAAAAAGAAATAATTTTTTTTTCTCAGAGAAGCAAATTCTGATGGAATTTGTTACAACTAGGTCAGTCTTACAATAGGTCCTTAAAGCAGTACTAAACACAAAACCGAAAAAAATGAAAACTGCTACCACAAAAACACTGTTAAGCACATAGAAGACAGGCACCATAAGCAAGCAAGTCTACATAACAACTTGGTAATGATACAATGATGAAATCAAAATCAACATACCAATACTAATATTGAATGTAAATGGGCTGAACACCTCACTTAGAATTGAAATACATATGTACCCAAGAATAGAACAACCAGATTCATAAAATTTGTCCTCCTTGACCTACAAAGAGGTTTAATTTCTCAATAATAGTGGGAGATTATTGGCAGACAGGCATTACAAGCAAGCTGGTCTACCTAACAACAAAGTTAACAACATAATAACAGAATCAAAATCACACATACCAATACTAACCTTGAATGTAAATGGCCTAAACACCCCACTGAAAAGGCATAGAGTGTCACGATGGATAAAAATATAAGAGCCACCTGTTCACTGTCTTTAAGAGACCCATTGCACATGTAACACCCACAGCCTCAAAATAAAAAAGATAAAGATTTATATGCAAATGAAAATAAAAAAGAACAGGTGCCACTATTTTTATATCAAATACAACAGAATTTAAACCAACAACAATTAAGAAGGCGAAGAAGAGAATTACTAATAATAAAGGGTTCAATTACAAAAGAATACTTAATTATCCTAAATATATATGTACTTAATATTGAAACACCAGATTCATAAAATAAGTCCTTATTAACCTACAAAGAGATATAGCCTCACAATAATAGTGGGAGACTTAAAACCTTCCAGACAGTATTAGACAGATTATCACTGGTGAAAACTAACAAAGAAGTTATGGGCTAAACTTGACACTCAACCAATTGGACCTAATAGACATATACAGAATACTATACCTGAGAACCACAAAACATACTTTCTTCTCATATTCACATAGAACATATTCTGCTATCATGTTTGGTCATAAAAGTAAGTGTCAGTAAATTAAAAAAAAATAAAATCATGCCCAGCATCTTCTTGGACCACACTGGCTTAAAAATAAAAGTCAGTATCAAGAAGATCTCTTTAAAATATACAAATATATGGAAATTTTAAAACTTGCTCTAAATAACTCCTGGATAGACTATAAAATTAGGGCAGAATCAAAAATTCTTAGAAATTAATAAAAATAAGAACATAGCTTACCAAAATGTTTTGGATACAGCTAAAGCTATTAAAAGTTTACAGTGATAATTGCCTTCAAGAGAAAGTTAAAAAGACGTTAAATTAACAATCTAACACTGCACCTAGAGGAACTAGAAAAAAAGAAACAACTCCACCCCAAAGCTAGCAGAAGGAAATAAATAACTAAAATTAGATGAGAAGTGAAGAAAATTGTGATGTAAAAATCCATACAAAAGATCAACAAAACCAAGAGTTGGGTGTTCAAAAGATTAAACAAGATTGATAAACCTCTAGTTAACAAAGAAAAAGAAAAAGAGAAGATCCAAGTAAATACAATTAGAAACGACAAAGATGACATTATAATCAGTTCACTGAAATACAAAGGACCATAAGAAACTATTATGAAAAACTCTATGCATAAAAGTTAGAAAATCTAGAGGAAATACATAAATTCTTGGACGCAAACATCCTTTCAGGATTAAATCAAGAAGAAAGTAAAAACATGGATAGACTAATAAGTTCCAAAATTAAAAAAACCTACCAACCACAAAAATCTCCGAGCCAGATGAATTCACAATCAATTTCTACCAATAGACAAAGAATGAGTACTAATCTTACTGAGACTATCCCACAAATTCAAGGAAGAGGGACTGCTCTCTAACTCATTCGATGAAGCCAGTGTCAGCCTGATATCAAAATCTGGCAGAAACATAATGAAAAAATGAAACTTTAGGCAAACAATCCTGATAAACATAGACATAAAACTCTTGGTGAATATCACACTGACTCTAGCAGCATACCAGAAAGTTAGTACACCATGATCAAGTAAGTAGGTTTTATTCCTAGGATGTAAGGCTGGTTCAATATATGTAAATCACTAAATGTGATTTACTCCATAAACAGAATTAAAAGCAAAAACAATATGATCATCTCAATAGACAAAGAAAAAGATTTTAATAAATCCACCATCCCTTCATGATAAAAACCTTCAAAAGACTAGGCATCAGAAGAATATACATAAAAATAATAAAGGCCATCTATGACAAACCCACAGCCAACATCACATTGAATGGGCAAATTCTGGAACCATTCGTTTGAGAACTGGAACAAAATAAGAATGCCCACTCTCACAACTGATGTTCAACAAAATACTGAGAGGCCTATCCTGAGCAATTATGTCTCTCTCCTGTTTCAGCCATACAAGGCGTGTCTCCTCCCTCTTCATCGTCTGCCATGATAGTAAGTTTCCTGAGGTCTCCTCATCCTTACTTTCTGTACAGTCTGCAGAACTGTGAATCAATTACAGCAATGTGAGAACAGACTAATATGCACTGATAACTCTCTGATCTTTGACAAAACTGACAAAATTAAGCAATGGGAAAAGAACTCCCTATTCAAATTGCTCCCTAGGAATAGTTGGCTAGCCATATGTAGAAGAATGAAACCGGACCCCTAGCTTTCACTATATACAAAAATTAACTTAATAAGAATTCAAGGTTTAACAATAAGACATCAAACTATAAAAAATCCTATTAAAAAAACTTAGAAAACATCTTTCTTAACATTGGCCTCAGCAAATAATTTTTGGATAAGTCTTCAAAAGCAATTACAGAAAAACCAAAAATTGAGAAGCTTCTGCACAGCAAAAGAAGCCATCAAAAGAGTAAACAGACAACCTACAGATTTGGAGAACATATTCACAAACTATGCATTCAAGAAAGGTCTAATATTCAGAATCTAAGAAACTTAATTCAGCATGCAAGAAACAACCAAGTTAAAAAATAAGTAAATGACATCAACAGAAGCTTCCATAAGGAAGACATACAAATGGCTAACCAAAAAAGTCCTCACCAAATATATGAAAAAATGTTCAGCAGTTCAGCATAACTAATTGTCAGAGAAATGCAAATCAAAACCACAATGAGATGCCATCTAACACCAGTCAGAATGACTATTGTTAAAAAGTCAAAAAATAAGAGACAAAAATATTTTTATAAAGACGAAAAATAATCTGCTGGCAAGGTTGCAGAGAAAAAGGAAAGCACATACACCGTTGGTGGAAATGTAAATTAGTTCATCCACTGTGGAAGTCAGTTTGGAGAGTTCTCAAAGAATTTTAAAAAGGGCTATCATTTGACCCACCAATTCTATTCCCAGAGAAATATAATTCTTTCTATGGAAAAGACACATTCTCTCTTATGTTCATCTCAGCGCTCTTTAAAATAACATAATATGGAATTAACATGGGTGCCTATTAAACATGGATTGTTGTGGTAAATATAGACAATGGAATACTATTTAGCCATTAAAAAGGAAAAAAATAATGTCCTTTGCAGGAATACGGATGAAGCTGGAGGCCAATATTCTAAGTGAATTAACACACCACAGATAACCAAATATCTCATATCCTTCCTTATATGTGGGAGCTAAAGTTTCAGTATGCATAGACATAATAACAGACACTGAGGATTACTAGTGGAAGTAAGTAAGGAGGAGACCATTGGGTTGTAAAACTACATTTTGAGTATTATAGTCATTACCTGGGTGATGTTATCTGTATCCCAAACCTTAGCATTATGCAATATACTCATGTAACATACTTGCATATGTACCCCTTGAATCTAAAATAAAAGATGAAACTATTTTTATAAAAATTTCGAACTAAATGAAGATAAAAATGCAACTTGTCAAAATTTGTGGGATGCAGTTAAACCAATACTGAGAGGAAAATTTACATCATTAAATGCATGTATGAAATAAAAGATCTAAAATAAATAATCTAAGCTTCCACATTAACAAGAAAAAGAACAGGAAAATAAGTCTACAGCCCACAGAAGAAAATAAATAAATATTGCAGTAGTAATCAATGAATTTGAAAAGAGATCAATAGATGAAGTTAACAAAACCAAAAGCTGATTATTAGAAAAAAGAAAAAATTTTGACATATCTTTGCTAACCAAGCGAAAGAAAAAGGCACAAATTACTAACATCACAATTTAAAAAGCAATCGGCATTTTGATACCATGACATAAAAAGCACAATGAAGAATATTATGAACAATTTTATGCCCTTACATTTGATAACTAAAAGAGACTGATATTTTGCAAGACACAAAGTACCAAAATTCATACAAAGATATATAATTTTACAAAGGATAAATTACCAGAATGATAAATAATCTGAATAAGGATATATCTATTCATTAAATCAAATCAATTAATAGTAAACTTGTATAAAACAGAGCTCCAGACCCGAATAATTTTACTTGTGAATTCTAACAAGCATTTAAAAATAAATCATGCTGCCTGGTGTGGTGGCTCATGCCTGTAATCCCAGCACTTCAGAAGGCCAGGGCAGGAGGATCCCTTGAACTCAGGAGTTCATAGCAAGAATATGGGCAACATAGCAAGACCTTGTCTCTAAAATAAAATAAAATAAATCATCCCAATTATCTTCACACTTTATCAGAAAATAAAAACAGAGGAAACATATTGTCACTCATTTTATGAAGATATCATCAGCCCAATGCCCAAACCAGACAAAGATATTACAGAAATGGAAAATTATAGAGCAGCATTTCTCATTAACATAGATGCAACAATTCTTAAAATATTTGCAGATAGAATCCAGCATGTATAAAAATGATCATACACTACAACCAAGCAGGATATACTCCATGTATGCAAACTATTGCATCAGTCAAAAATCAATTAATGCTATCAATCACATCAGCAAGCTAAATAAGAAAAAAATATGATAATATCAACACAGAAATAGCAATTGACAAAATCTAAGCCTATTTATAAGAAAAAAAAATCCTCAGCCAATTAGGAATAAAGAGGACTTCTAATACTTGATTATAAACATCTACAAAAACAAAACAAAACAAAACTACTGCTACGGTCATACTTAATGGTTAGAAACTAGGTGCCCTTCCCTTGAGAATGGGAACAAAAAGGATGTTCTCTCTAACCACTTCATTCAATGGCCTTCTGGAAATTCTAGCTAATGTGACGAGACAAATAAAGAAAAAAAAAGTTATACATATTGGAAAATACAAAAATATAAAACTGCCAGTGTTCATAGATGATATATTTACCTATGTAGAAAATCCCAATGAATCACAAACAAAAGCAATGACAAATGTGGCACTAATGTGAGTTTATAGCAGGATTCCAGAACACAAGGTTGATATAATAAAGTTGTTTTCTTATATATAAGAATTGAAGATTAGATATTGATATGGTTTGGCTGTATCCCCACCCAAATTTCAAATCTCATCTTTAACTGTGGCTCCCATAATCCCACGTGTTGTGGAGAGACCCAGTGGAAAACAATTGAATCATGGGGCAGTTTCTCCCATACAGTTATGGTAGTAAGTCTCACAAGATCTGATGTTTTTATTAGGGGTTTCCCCTTTTGCTTGGCTCTCATTTTTCTCTTTGCCTGTTGCCATGTCAGACATTCCTTTCACCTTCCACTATGATTGTGAGGCCAACACAGCCACATGGAACTGTGAGTCCATTGCACCTCTTTTTCTTTATAAATTACTCAGTCTTGGATATGTCTTTATCAGCAGCATGAGAATGGACTAATACAGATATTGAAGTTAAAACACATGATAATTTAAATTATCACCAACGAAGAGTGAAATATGTAGGTAATTCTAATAAGATATATATATGTATATATATAGATATACATATACATATAGGATCTATATGAGAAAAATGAAAAACTGAATAAATAAATGAACAATAAATAAATGGAGAAACATGTCATGCTCATGTATAGGCAGCCCTAATATTGTTGAAATGTCAGTTTCTCCTAATTTGATCTGTATATTCATTGCAACCTGATTTAAAATCTTTGCAAGTTACTTTGTAAACACTGATAAACTGATTCTAAAGTTTTCATAGAAAAACAAAAGACCCAGAATAACCAATACAATAACAAAGAAGAAGTTCAAAGACCAAAACTATTCAACTTGAAGACTTAATATATTGCTGCAGTATAAACACATAATAACCAAGACTGCAGAATCTTAACAAAATAGTAGAAAAGTAGAATAATAGAAGAGAATAGAGCCAAAAATGGATGCACATAAATATAGTCAACTGATCTTTGGCAAAAGAGCAAAGGCAAGTCAATGAAGAAAGGATAGTTCTTTGAATGAAGTACTGGAACAAACTAAGCATCCATGTGCAAAAAGAAAACAGAAAAAAATTATTTAGACTCAGATCACACAACTTTCACAAAACTTAACTGAAAGCAAATGACAGGCCTAAATGTAAAAATGCAAACTTGATATAGATTTACAAAAGATTACACAGGAGAAAATCTCAGATTTCTGTTTGCAGCTTTTTAGATACAATACTATAGGCATCATCCATAAAAGATAAAAATGATCAGTTAAACTTTTATTAAAATTATTAAAATCAAACATTTCTGCTCTGTTAAAGACACTGTTAAGAGAATGTAGATATGAGCTACGAACATAGAGAAAATGTTTGTGAAAAATACTGTGAAATGTTTGTGAAAAACACATGCTGAAGAATACTTATTTTTTAAATATACAAAATTTTCTTGAAATTTAACCATAAAACACAAACAACCCAATAAAAAATGAGAAAAAAATCTGAACAGACTCTTTACCAAAGAAGACGTTCACATGACAAATGAATATATATTTTTAAAAGGTCAACAACATGTGTTACTAGGAAATTACAAGTTAATGCACAAATAAGATGTTACTAAACATCTCTAAGAAGCCTAAAATTAAAGACAGAACAAAACTGACAATGCCAATTGTAGGTAAATATGCAGACCAACGGGAGCTCTAATTCCTTTCTAGTGGGAATGTAAAATGGTGCAGACAATTTGGACTATTTGGTAAGAAATGTCTTTAAAAATAAACATAGTCTTACCGTGCAATACAGCAATCAATCTGCTTGGCATTTACTCAACTGATTTTAAAACCTATGTCCACACGAAAATGTTCACTTCAATATTTACAGCAGATTTATCTGTAATAGCCAAAAATTAGAAACAACAAATAAAACTTTCAATGAGTGAATGGATAAACACATTGTTCTACAGTCAAGACAATGAAATATTATTCAGCAATAAAAAAACAAAAAGCTATCAACCATCCAAAATATGAAGGAAACATAAATTCATATTGCTAGTGAAAGAAGCTAGTTTGAAAAGGCTACATACTGTATTAAGTGTGTGACATCATGGAAAAGACAAAATAATGGCAATGAAGAAAATATCAGTGGATTTCAGGGGTCTGAAAAAAGTGGGGGCAGGAAGACTGCATAAAGCACAAGGGTTATCTTGGTGGTGAAATTATTCTATGTAGTACTAAAATCATGGATATACAACATTATGCACTTGTTAAAACCATAGAACTATTTCACAAGAGTGTGAACTTCAATGTAAACTATGAAATTTTATTAGGAATAGTGCATCAGTATTTTGTCATAATCTGAAGATATTAATAGCAGAAACGTATGTGTGTGTATGTGTGCACACATGCATGTTTGAGGGAGAAGTGTGAAAAAACTCTGCACTTTGTCCTAATTTTTTTTACGAGAATTGTTTAACAAACTAAAAAAAAAGTATACAATGATTAGAGGCTGTTAAAAATTATACCAACCCTCCTTTTCTTGGCAGAGACCGGGCTTGTGTTCCCACTCCCTGTAATGTACAGAGGAAGAGGGAAAGGGCTCTGCCCCCCTAGGCATCACGTCTTCGGTGCCGAGGCTTCCCATCCTCTCGTTCTATCCTCAAGCGCCAAGGCACCGGGAAGGAAGGAAAGAAAAAAAAAAGCAAAGAAAAAAAAATTGTAGCAAAGTAGAACTGGATTTTATATCATAGAGAATAAAATGATGATGATTTACTCTATATAACAGCCTCTAATCATTGTATAGGATATCTGGGGTGGATTTTTAGGATATTAGGTTTTCCAATAGTTAAGGAGTGATTCATCTGCATAAGACAGAATGTGTAACTTGTCGGATCAACAGGGTATCAGACTTTTCCATGGAAGATGCAGTGGTTAGTAGGTGAGTAGAATGTAAATATACTGGACCAAGATTTAAAAAATGGATGAAGAATCCAAATTAATGTAAAGGAAATAAATGTTAAACTTCAAGAAATGAATATTAATTGAGGATTTTAATAACAGTTGAACTTACAGTGTTATTATTTGAAGTGTGAGAAGATATAAGCTATGGGAAAGGTAAGGCCAAATTTCATATGCTGTGCTAAAGATTTGTGAATTTATCCTGTACTGGGAGACAAGTCTGTGTGCATCTTTTGCATTCCATTACATCTTACAAGAGGAATCACTCGTTGCTTTTGTTCTACATTGTGTTCCAAGTATGTATACAGAAGAATAGTGGCTACCAAAAAGATAGAAGAAACAGTCAGGGAGGGATGAAATACAGGAGATACGGTAGGAAAAGCAACAAATAAAAAAATATTAAAAGTTTTCCAAAGAAGATTATTAACAGTGACAAATGCTTTACAGATCAAGTAGCTTGAAAACTAAGTGAGCCAATCCATTTCAGTAATTTGGAAATTACTAGTGGTCAGAGTCATTTCAGTGGTAACTAGATTGAAGTAGGTTGAGAAGTTTGGAGTAAAAAAACAGGAGGCAAACTGAGGGAATGTATTCTCTTCCCGGGTCCACAAGGGGGCGTAGTTTCCAGAGCAGGAATTTTGCAGCCACACGCCCTATCTGCCTTCTCCCACGTCTCCATTCAGGGACTTAAGGCTTTGTTTAACTTTGACTTGCTCAGGAAAGGATCAAAGATCAATCACTCCAGAGGCAGTTTAAAGGAACTCCTTTCATAGGCCTGGGGCTTGGAGAAGGTGGGAATTCCTCCCAGGTTAAAAGTCCCCTTCTTGAACACCCCCTTGGATTCCATACTTGGGTCCCCTTCCACTAACTTTGTGGACACTTTCTCTTTCTCATCTTTTTCTCTCTCCTTTTTCTCTTTCTCTACCTACATAAATCACTTTCTGCAAAAATTTTTTGGAGTCTGATATTTTTTTATGAGCACACCGCACCAGGCGTTGTCCCCTCTCCCATTCTTGGGTGAGTGAGAGACCAAGAGCCTGGAGCCCACTGGAGGAGGCAAGCTAAACCTCCCCTGCACCCCAAAACCCAGAAACAAAACAATTAGAGCAATGCTTAAATAAAATTAGAAGGCTAGTCATTAAAAAGGACCCATGTTGGAGGCAAATTTTTTTTAAGATGGAAAAAAACTAGATCATGACTTTATGCTACAGCAAGAAAACCTTGAGAAATTGGAAAATATATGACAGGAGATAATCAATGGATCAATACTTTGCAGAGACAGAGTTTTCTGAAATTGGAAGGGAAAAAAAAGTGGACATAAGTACAGAGTATATGGGTGTTTTCACATGAAATTGAGGAATTCTAGATGTAGAAACCAAGTTCAGCTAACAGGAAAACTAGGATAGTACTGGATGGGAAACTTGAGGACTATGTTGTGAAAAGATGTCTTGTGGTTTTGTGGTAAAGCTAAGTCACAATCACCCATGGCAATGATTAAAAACATTTTGTCCTTTGTATTCCAAAGACTCCCTGAATTGGCAATCATATTAGGGAAGCGGAGGAATAATATAAAATATTCATTAAGGCTATTAAAGAATATTCTTACGAAGGAAGAAAAGAGAAATCAACATTAAGACTATTTCCTTAATCTCTTTTCTAACCCTAGTATTTTATAAATACATAAAAACCCTGTAGAAGAGTAAGAAAGGGTAACCACTGCTGAGAAAGTAGGTCCTGAAGGCACACATTTTTGATAAGTCCAGTTAATTGCCTAGAAGCTCCTCTAGGCCAAGAGCAATGAATCAGTGAACATTTGTGTAGGGATGGCAGTGCCAATTCCCTTTGGCTATAAAAGGTTTATTGGAATTGATTTAAATCTCTTTTCAGCTAAAAGCATGTATGATTTACCTAGATTACTCTTTATATTATAGTTCCGTGTACTTTTCAGGTCTGTGTTCACAATTCAGGTCTGAATTGTATCAACCTTAAGGCAAAGAGTAGGTGTTACTCATTCTTTCCTTTAGTCCAGAGCCATTGTCTCTCTATATATAAAATGCATGCTCAATGCCTAAAATTATATATACATTAGTTTAAAAAAGTGTTTGCTAAAGAAAAAAAAGCATTGCACAAGGAAAAGGCACTCAATATTAGTCATTATTTCTGCTTGAGAACAGAAAAGACAAAATTCTACTGAAGTGTGAGATTTAGTATAGGCCCTATGGTAATCTACTTTCCACTTTCTAAAATAATTGAGATGAATCTAAGAGAAAGATCTTAAAGTGGCACTGAAGGAGTTACATCTTTGTCCTCTTTACAATGAAATACTGCAGATTTTAGCCAATATGGCATATACTACATGGAATGTATACAGAATTAAACATTCCTATAGTTGTCCTACAAGTCCATCATCATCTGAAACAAGCAATAAAATAGCTGAAATACAGTTCTTATGAGATAGCAATGATCCTGACTTTTTGAGCTATTAAAAGTAATTAATGACATTATCTCTTCAATGCTTTTTGTACAGTTTCTCACAATTCTGGAGGCTGGACATTCAAGAGCAATGTACCGTGCTGTTAGTTTTGTTTATTCTGAGGCTTCTCTCCCGGGCTTGCAGATGGCTGCCTTTTCCCTGTGTCTTCAAATGCGTGTGTGTGTGTGTATGTGCGTGTGCGTGCACCCGTGCACGCGTGCCTGTGTGCATTCCTTGTGTCTCTACCTTCTTATGAAGACACTGTGATTTAGGGCCCCACTCTAAGGTCCGCAGTGTAATTTAATCACTTCTTTGATGACCTTATCTCTAAATAGTCACATAGATTAGTGCTCACCCTTATGACCTCATTTAGTCTTAATTACCACTTTAAAGGTCTTATCTCCAAATACAGTTACAATTCTAGGTACCAGGAGTTGACACTTCATTTTATGGATTTCAGAGGACCGTGTCCCTCCAAAATCCATATATTGAAGTGTGAGCTTCAATATTAAATATTAAAATGTTAGTAATAATATTATTAATATTAAAGTAATATTTTTATTTTTATAATTATTAAATTATATATTATTAAAATAGAATAATAAAATACTAAAATAATGATACTTTTATTATTCAAATAACTTAGCAAAATTAGCATTTTTTAATAATCAGGTGATAAACTTCTAGAGTTTTCTTTAAATAGCCAGTTATTTATTTTGATTGTAAGAAATTACCTTTTGTAAAAAATTTTGTAAGAAATTACCTTGAAACTTAATGACTTGAAGTCACACTTGTTTTCTTCACAATTTTGCATTTCAGGAATGTGAGAACAGTTTGGCTGAGCAGACACTCTTTGGTCCATATTGAGTCAGTTGTTATTGGCCCGGCCTGAAGAGTTACTTGTAGCAGAGCTGTTGCGGCCGGGCGCGGTGGCTCACGCCTGTAATCCCAGCACTTTCGGAGGCCGAGGAGGGTGGCTCAGAGGTCAAGAAATCGAGACCATCCTGGCAAACATGGTGACACCCCGTCTCTACTCAAAAAAAACACAAAAATTAGCTGGGCGTGGTGGCGCGGGCGTGTAGTCCCAGCTACTACGGAGGCTGAGGCAGGACAATTGCTTGAACCCGGGAGGCGGAGGTTGCAGTGAGCCGAGATCGCGCCACTGCACTCCAGCCTGGCGCCTGGTGCCGGAGTGAGACTGTCTCAAAAAAGAGAAAAAAAAGAGCTGTTGAATACGTAACCAGTCCCTTTGACCACTCTCTCTAAACCTCTCCAAGCATGTTTCAACCTCGAGGGTCTTTTCAGGTGACTTGAATTTTTTTCCTGTTCAGCAGCAGTGTTGCAAAAGCCGGTGCAGGCACCTAGAGATGCCGGGCCCCCCACTGCAGCAGCCCTGGTTCCTAGCTGTGCGCAGTGGCCGACTCCGCCATGGCTCGCCCACACTCTCTTCGCCGCTCTGCGCCTGGCTGGTCCTCAGCAGGTATGGGATCCAGGCCAGCAGCAGGAGCGAACACAGCCTGCCGTGCCAGGCGAGTGGGTGGAACAAACCCAGTGGGTGCGCGCAATGCTCAGACTGAAGGTGCCGCCGGCACATAGGTTTCAGCTGTGAAGCAACTCCGCAAGGATCCTGTTACATTACCAAACATTATTTACTTATCAGCAAAATTTAATTGTAAATCCATGTCCACAGAATATCCCATATGATGTCACACGAAGTAACTTAAACAGCCACAGCCCCTGCCTTCTGGAATTTTACAATACAGAGCTGAAAACAGACTGCTACAAAGGCATTAAATGAAAACCAAAGCACTGAATTATTATATTCAGTGCCAGAAAATGAAATCATGCATACCTTGCATGTCTTAATTACATTTTTATCAAACTTTAACTGACAAGTAGTAATAACGGCTAATCTCAAGTATAAATTTAACATATATTTTATCACTGTAGTACAAAGGCTAGCAATCTACAAAATGCTCATACTCTACAAAGCATGAGAGAAACCACAGGCTAGCTATTAATTGAAATTATGGATTGGCTTTGTATGAGTAATTTTATTTTTATTTTTATTTATTTATTTTTGTGAGACGGAGTCTTGCTCTGTCACCAGGCTGGAGTGCAGTGGTTCAGTCTAGGCTCACTGCAATCTCCACCTCCTGGGTTCAAGGAATTCTTCCGCCTTCGCCTCCGGAGTAGCTGGGACTACAGGCGAGTGCCACCACGCCCGGCTAATTTTTTTGTATTTTTAGTAGAGACGGGGTTTCACCCTGTTGGCCAGGATGGTCTCCATCTCTTGATCTCTGATCTGCCCGCCTCTGCCTCCCAAAGTGCTGGGATTACAGGCATGAGCCACCGCGCCGAGCCCTGTATGAGTAATATTTTTGTGTATCATTTTCTTAGACATTAAAATATAGAAATGTTGATGCAGGCATTGAAAACTTGGTAACATTTCATTTTGCATAGTGCAACTTGATCAAGTGTGGAATAAATATATTTTGGGGGGAATAAATATATATATCAGCTCTGTATCAGACATGTGTTTTGCAGATATTCTCCCAGTCTTTACATTTTCTTAAATATTGCTTTTATTTCAATTTAATTATGGAAGATTTTTGTTTTGTTTTGTTTTAAGATAAAATACTGATTTCCATAATTTATAATCTTTTATAATTTAGAGACTACTAGCTTAAGTGTCAAAGTTAATTTTAGAAAGGCCAAACAATTCTTATTTTAGCATATATTCAAAATAACAGAATGAAAATATTCCTATTTATTGGTGTCATATACAACACAGAAAATTTCTAAATCTCATTTCCATAAGAAATGGACATACACAAATAGTTCCATGTCACATAAGACTGTGTAGAATTCCTCTACCCTATGTCAGAGATCAGTTTTAAAATATTTTTTCTCATATGATATGCTCATATGATAACAGAATATCTGAAATTTTTTAAAGAACCTACCACACGTATGTGAGTTTTGTCTTTTAAAGGGAAAAACAATTGTATAACTGTCTGGATTGCTTGTTTTGACGTCATGTCGACAAATTTCTCTATTTTTATCTGACGATTTTAAATTGATGAAAATTGTTTTTCTGTAGAGAAATATACCTCTTTTGTCATCAATTCTCTGCTTGAGTATTGCAATTTTGTTTTAGTTATAGTGACATTTGATATATAGAAATGAGTTATTCCGTACTAAAATTGCCTTTAAATAAAGTAGATATACAATAACAGTATGGAAAAGATTTTTTTATCTGTAATAGAAAAATTTCCATTGATTTAATTGCATATTCCAAGTACAGATGTATATTTTTCATAAAAATAGGTTTTAAAGTTCTTGTATATAATACAGTATTAGTCAACAAGAAATGATAGCAAAATATGATACAGATAATCATTCATTTGTATAACCTACTCTACAAAATGCCAGTCACAAGCCAACTAGTGTGGTAGGATTTTTCATTTTTTTCTTCCTTTTTAAATGTTATATTTGAAACTCTGTAGTCATATAGAAAAGAAAACAAATAGCATGATGAAACTTCGTGTACACAAGTGTTAACCCACTGCCAAACTTCTCCAGTGCCATCCCAACCATTTCCCACCGGATATTTTAACACCAAGTCTCAATAACATATCTTATATTAAAGGCAATATTATATCCCCTTTAAAACATATATGCATTGCTTTTAAATCTTTAATATTACTAAATAGTCAGTGTTTATATTTATTTGAATATTATGTAAATTTTTCGGTTCCTGATTTTTTAGTTTCACAAAGTCATAAAGATATGAATTTTTACTTTCTAAGATCTTCCGACTTTTATCAGAATCTGGCTTTGTCATTGGGTTTATTGTCCCTGTTTTGTTCTGTTTGCATTTCACTTTCAGCAGTTTCTCTTTGGTGCAAGGTTTTATCCTCCAATGGTGCTTAGGTTAGTTATTTAGATTCTGAGACAGCTCAATTCCTGAATACTTCCTATAATCCCCGGACACTCAATGTCTATTTTAATCTATGATACTCTTGTTCAATTCCTGATGTTGTTCTATGATTTTTCTGCAGTATGTGTTCGTAATATGTGGGCTTCCTGGATCCAAAGATTATAACATGTTTCTTTCCTCATTCTCTTTAGCCCAAACTCTCATATCAAGAGATTCTTAAGACTGTGGTAGCTGCTTCTTACCCGTTCATATTTTGAGTCTTATGCAAATATATTATTTTGCAATGTATTAGTTTCCTATGGCCACCTTAGTAAGTTTTTATCACAAATTAATCTCTTCTAGTCTGGAGTTGAGAAATCCAAAATCATTTCAGCTGGGCTAAAATGTAAAGATGTCAGCTGGGATGTGTCCTCCTGGAGGCTCGGAGGAAGAACCTGTTCCTTTCCTTCTGTTGTTTTCCTTGCCTTTCTGGAGGCTGCCTGAATTTCTTAAACTCATGATCTGTTTCTCACAAAACTGCAATATTTGGTCTCTATGGCACATTTCCCATTTCTCAAATCTCCCCTGCTGAACTGTTATAAAGTCACATGTGATTACATTTAGGACCTGTGATTGTTAACATTGAATGTCAACTTGATTTGATTGAAGGATGCAAGGTATTGGTCTTGGGTGTGTCTGTGAGGGTGTTGACAAAGAAGATTAACATTTGAGTCAGTGGGCTGCGGAAGGCAGACCCACCCTTGATCTGGAGGGTGCAATCTAGTCAGATGCCAGCGAATACAAAGCAGGAGAAAAATGTGAAAAGGCAACGCTGGCCTAGCTTCCAGCCTACATCTGTCTCCTGTGCTGGATTTTTCCTGCCCTCAAATATCAGACTCCAATTTCTTCAGTTTTGAGACTTCAACAGGCTCTCCTTGCTTCTCAAGCTTGCAGACAGCCTATTGTGGGACCTTGCGATTGTGTTTAATTGTGTAAGTTAATGCTTAATAGGATATATAGATATATAAGGATATATAAGTTCTGACCCTATATAAGTTTTGTCCCTCTAGGGAACCCTGACTAATACAGATTTTGGTATCAGGAATAGTTCCAGAGGTACAGAATATTAAGGATGGAATTCTTTCATTGGTTTTGGCATTTCTGGAATTGGCTGCTTAATACGACTAGACCCCCAAATGCTAAGCACTGTACTTCTAATAGTATAGGGAACATCCATAGTCCTTGGCATGAACTGTTTAGAGAGTTATGCAAAATAAATGCATTTGACACTCTGGATTCACTGCTTGTGAGTGGCAGGGAGTTTAGTGACTCTACACATAGTAACTTTGAACATATTTGGAGAACCAAGGTAGCTGGTTTGTTGCTCCTAATTTCAGTGGACTAAGTGATGACAGAAAATGATGAACTCAGGAATTCTGTCTCTAGAAATATATATACCATTTTATCAGTACAACAGGTAACCCATAAAATAATTTCTTTGATTTTGAAATCAGTATTAGGCGCAGGATCACGTATCTCGAAAAAAATTTAATTAATATGTCTGAAGCATATTTATAAATATCAGGATGGATCCAAAGAATTATGCAACAGCAAATAATAATAGTAATTATAAAAATAATTTACTTTCCATATTCTCCATATCAGTAACCTTTTAGCTTCAGATTAGTATTATCTCCGCAATTTTTCCTAACAAGCCTTATTTTCACGTTGTTAGTAATAACAAATATTTTATTAACCTAGAAAACATGATTGTTTCAAAACCCAAAAGTTAGCATCTATATTCTTATTTATTAAAAGTTAGTATCTATATTCTTATTTATTTTTCAGTTTAAGTATTTTCTCCATTACCAATTAGCGACAAAATTATAGCAAGTAAACCATTTTTTACACTGCACAATAGACCCAAAGAGCTTTTTTTTAGATAGGATAAGGGAACTTATTTAAAACATGGTCACAGAGATTCAATCCTATGTTTTGTTTTAGAAATGTAATTATTTAACCTCTTATGTGTAGATCAGTAATGCGTTTTGAGTTAATTTTTGCTTATGGTTTGAGGTATGGGTCCAGCATCATTTTTTTGCTTATAGATACCTGTTTTTCCCAGCACCATTTTTTTCTGAAGACAATTCTTGCTACATTAAATTGTCATGACGCTCTTGCAGAATATCATGAATATAAGGGTTAATTTCTGGACCCTCAATTTTATTTCAATGATTTTTGTTTCTTATTCTTATGCCAGTACAACACTAATTTAAATACACTAGCTTTGTATTACGTTTTGAAATCATGAAGTGTGCTTCCTCTTATGTTATTCCTTTTCACCAGTGGTTTGACAGTTTTTACATGAAACTAAGCCCAGTTTATGAATTTCTGCAAAATCTTTGATTTAAAGTGACAGATACACTACTCTTCGTTTCACTTGAACACTTAGATGCAATTATAGTTTAAATCATTGGCCAACTTTCAATATTTTTTATCTCAAGAAATAAAGAGGACCCAGGAGAGGAAGACAGACTGGGGCAATGTGGCGGGTGATGGGGGGCACGAGGAGGCCAATAAGCAGGAGTCAACACACACAACATTTGTCAATTAAATTCTCCCTCTTATATGGGTATAGTTTGTGGGTACCCCAAAATGATTACAATTGAAGCATTAAAGATCATTGATAACAGATCGTAATGACAAAGAAAATAATAATTTTAAATGTTTGAAGTGTTGTGAGAGTCACCAAAATCTGAAACAGAGACATGAAGTGAGCACATGCTGTTGAAAAAAATGGCCTTAATATACTTGTTCAATACAAGATTGCTACAAACTTTCAATATGTGAAAAATGCAATATCTACACAGTGCAATGAAGTGAAGTAAGCCTGTACAAGGCTATGTTATCTGTAATTAGATGTAGTTTTACTTCTTCATTTCCACAATGTATGTTTTGATTTATTTTATTTTCTTACCTAAGTGCCACTGCTAGAACCTCCAGTATAAGATGGGATAAAGATAGTGAGAACAAATATCACAATTCTAGCGGAAATCATTCAATTTTCACAATTAAATATCATGTTAGCCTTGGTTTTTTGGTAGACGACCTTTATCAAATTGAGAAAAATCCTTTCTTTTTTTAGTTTGGTAAGAATTTTAATTATGTGTAGATTCTGGATTTTGTCAAATGCTTTCATCACATCTGTTGAGATAACCATGTAATTTTGTCCTTTATTGTATTTATACTGTATATTACATTTATCAGTTTTTCTGTTTATAAAACAATTTTACATTCCTGATTTAACTTCACATGGTTATAGTATATAATCCTTTCTGTATGCTGCTGGATTTGTTTTGCTAGAATTTGTTGAGAATTTTGGTCCATAGTCATAAGTTATATTGGTTTGTAGTTTTCTTGCAAAGGTTTTATTTTGTTTTAATCACAGGGTAACAATGGCTTCATGGAATCAGTTTGGTATTCCCTTCTCTTATATTTTCTAGAGAAATTTTTGAAGAATTGGTGTTAATTTCTCCTTAAACATTTGAGAGAATTCATAAATGAAGCCATCAAGACACGGACTTCTCTTCACGGGAAGCTTTTAAATTGATACGTATTTTAACTATTTATAGATTTGTTCAGATTTTTAATTTCTTTTTAAGTCAGTTTTGGTTTTGTAATTTTGTAGTCTGCTTCTTGATGCAACTTCCTTTTTGAAGTGAGTTCTGAAATTAGATAGTGGTAATACTTGTATAATTGTGTGGTTGTAATTTTTAAATAAACACTGAATTATATACTTTAAAGGAGGAAATGTGGTATGTAAGTTGTATCTGAATAAAACTCCTATTAAGTGTATTAAATAATATTGCATTTTACTTGAATTTATAGTTGAAAACATTCCTTTATAAACTATATTAACTTAGGGCATCTAGCATTACTAGGTTTATAGTTATTGATCTATTTCTTAGAGATGTGAAATTACAAACAATAAAACTTTTAAGATGGATTTAAATGTCTCAAGACTCTTTTTGCAAATTTGTAGTTTATGAATTTATGAATGTACCTTTGAAATATACATTACGCATTTGCTTTTACTTCTTTTTTTTTTTTTTTTTTTTTTTTTTTTTTTTTTTTTTTTTTTTTTTTTGAGACGGAGTTTCACTCTTGTTACCCAGGCTGGAGTGCAATGGCGCGATCTCGGCTCACCGCAACCTCTGCCTCCTGGGTTCAAGCAATTCTCCTGCCTCAGCCTCCCGAGTAGCTGGGACTACAGGCACGTGCCACCATGCCCTGCTAATTTTTGTATTTTTAGTAGAGACGGGGTTTCACCATGTTAACCAGGATGGTCTCGATCTCTTGACCTCGTGATCCACCCGCCTCGGCCTCCCAAAGTGCTGGGATTACAGGCGTGAGCCACCGCGCCCGGCCTGCTTTTACTTCTTAACAACTATAGAGGTCTTTGCAGTGTTTAAGAAGCTCTAAGATGTCTTCCCAAACTGTGAATGATTTACTTGTAAAAGAGTGACATTTAACTATGCACCTTTCAAAGGTCCTCAGTGTAAAATGAAACATAGTGGTCTCTGTTGATCTTACGTGATACCTCTGTGGAGATTGGTAAAAATTTATTATCTTTCTTGACTTAAAGAGGTATTTCTTATGTTAATGGTAAAGTGAAAGTAACATACTTCATATGGGTTGTAAAAAATGTTAACCTTTTTTTTATCCTTAAGGAATTATAGTCAGTCATAAACTCTGTAAAAAGGATGAGATCATTACTTAGATTGCGACCATTTCAAGATGAGAGAAGATATGAAAACATGAATGTCAAGATTTTTTGAAAAGTTAACCTTTAATTGCACACTTTTAAAAAGTATATGTTAAGAAGTCAATATAAGTTTAATGAAGTAAAAGCTAAAGACATTTTTCACATTTTTACTGGAAAAAGGAAACGGAGGAATTATAAAATAATTTTTGTGGTTATAATACCATGATATATAAAGGCACAAACACATACAAGATTTGGCCACTAATGAAGTTAAATAAAGTTATAAATTATAAGTGTCTATGTAAGTTTTAAACTTAAAAGCATTTCAGCCCATATAGGATCTAATTTCATTTTATCAAATGGTAATACAGTGCCATAAATTAATAATATGCTAGTCTTTTATTTTTTAATTTAAAAAGCCATCCTGCTTTATTAAGATAAAATTGATAAATCAAATTGTATATATTTAAAATGTACAAAATGATGTTTTTATCTGTGTACACATTGTGAAATAATTACCATAATCAAGCTAATTAACATATCCATCAATTTGCATAGCTAACTTTTTTTGTATGTGGTGAGACAGTTAAAAATCTACCTCTCAACAATATCAAGTATATAATACAAAACTATGAAGGACAGTCATGGCTGGATGTGGTGGTTCATGCCTATAATCTCAGAATTTTGGAAGGCCAGGGCGGGAGGATTCCTTGAGCCAAGAAGTTTCAGACTAGCCTGGCAACATCGCCCTGTCTCCACAAAAAGAAAAAAAAAAGTCTCACTGTAGTCATTTTACTATACATTAGATTTCCATAGCTCATTTTTCTTGCACAACTGAAACTAGTAACCTTCGACCAACATTTCCCCATTTCCTTCCTCTCCAGCTCCTGGGAGCCCCGTTCTACTCTTTGCTTGTTTCAGTTTGACTTTTTGGGCTCCACGCACAGGTGGGGTTATGCAGTATTTTCTTTTTTGCCTGGCTTATTCCATTTGGTTTAAAGTTCTCCAGGTTTATCCTTGTGTCGGCAACAACCATCTACCACTCTTTTGTTAATAACAATTGTAATTGTTAACAGAATCACTGTTAACCATTATCAACAGAAGAAGTATCTCTAATGTTTATTATATCTTCTATTCCAGCTCAATTATACATGCTTTGCTGTAGTAACATCTGATATTATAGGCCATAGTTTTCATAAAGAAAGAAGACCAAAAACAAAGTTTTACTGTTTTTCTTTTATAAGAAAGAAAACTGGCCCTAGTTTTAGAGGTGAGAAAAAGCAATGAAAGGCCGGGCGTGATGGCTCACGCCTGTAATCCCAGCACTTTGGGAGGCCGAGGCGGGTGGATCACGAGGTCAAGAGATCGAGACCATCCTGGTCAACATGGTGAAACCCCGTCTCTACTGAAAATACAAAAATTAGCAGGGCATGGTGGCACGTGCCTGTAGTCCCAGCTACTCGGGAGGCTGAGACAGGAGAACTGCTTGAACCCAGGAGGCGGAGGTTGCGGTGAGCCGAGATTGCGCCATTGCACTCCAGCCTAGGTAACAAGAGCGAAGCTCCGCCTCAAAAACAAAAACAAAAACAAAAAAAGAAAAAGCAATGAAAAGAAAGTATAAGTAATGGATATAATTCCTCTCAGACTGCACATATTGAAATTAGCATAGAGCATTCAAATACATGGACTCTCATGTGGTAATTTGTCTTTTCACCATTTAACTTCTTTTAAAGCAAGTTTATGTCTTATAAACACATTGGCCTGGAAAGGAAAATCAGAAATTCTGGATTTAATCTCAGCTCTTATTTCCTCTAGCTTTATGGCATGGGGTAATCAGTTCTTAATCTATAAATACATGTATAGCACTGTTACTTTATAAATATAATCAGTTCGTAAATTCGAGCTGTGTCTCTCATTTTCTACAAAAACGTTCCCAACATTTTTACTTCTACAATCCTATTGACTTGTTACATATTTCATAAGCATCTATAGACAAAACTAAGTCTGAGACAAAATTAACAAAGGCTATGCATTCATAAAATTGCAGCAAGAGAACACATCTGCATCACTTTTGTTTCAGTGAAGTTTAATGGTGTTAGAAAGGAGAGTCAATTTTATAGAGTAAAGAGAGGAAATACCTAGACAGTATCTTATTGGTAAGCACTCTCGTAGTGCTTGGAAGCAAAAGGCGTATTCAAACTGGTCTTCAGATATATTTGGCAATCCTTGATTAACTGTAAACGTCAAGCAAGCAGTTTTGAGGAATTTCAAAACAGAAAGGATTGCTCAGTTTTAATGCAGAATGTGTACTGTGACTGTTCATTTCTTAGAAAAGTGGGGATCAATAGAACACTTTTCTGTGGTCAAACTGCAATAATGGTCCTTGATTAGGGGAGAGGAGGCCACCATGCCAGGCAGTTGCTCATTAGAAAGATTTTGACTGTCACCAGGTATGTTGGCTCATGCCTGTAATCCAAGTACTTTGGGAGGAGAATGCAGGCTGATTACTTGAAGTCAGGAGTTCAAGACAGCCTAGCCAACATGGTAAAACCCTATCTCTACCAAACAATACAAAAATTTGCTGGGCATGGTGGTGTACACCTGTAATGCCGGCTACTTTGGAGGCTGAGGAAGGAGAATTGCTTGAAACCTGGAGGTAGAGGTTGCATTGAGCCGAGATTGCACCACTGCATTCCAACCAGGGGGTGCAGAGTGCGACCCTGTCTTTCACTCAGCAAAGAAAAAAGATTTTGATTGCAAATTTATAGAAATAGAATCATGAAAAGAGCACTAATTTTAATAGCACACATTTAAAGTGAAAATTAAAATTAGGAGATAGTTTTTAAATAAAACTTTTTAAAAAAACTGAATTATTTAAATCAGAATTTCTAAAAGTTATGGTAAATTATATTTTAGAAACAGAAGGTTTATTTTTTCCAGCTATGAATCTATACAAAACATATATTTAATATTTACCTACAAAAATTATCCTTACTGATATTTCTAATATCATTTGCTGTAAGGTTTAGACAAAAATAAGTGGACTGTTTGTTTGCTGGTTAATTTGACTTATTTTTCCTTGCTGTAACAATTTGGAAGTACTATTCAAGTTTTTTCTCTGGTCTTTAAACATGTTAAGTAAATTTACTGTATAAGATATTACACGGTGGCACCCGCTTGCAATCCAGCACTTTGGGAGGCTGAGGTAGGTGGATCACAAGGTCGAGAGATCAAGAACATCCTGGCCAATATGGCGAAACATGGTCTCTACTAAAAATACAAACATTAGCTGGGTGTTGTGGCGCATGCCTGTAGTCCCAGCTACTCAGGAGGCGGAGGCAGGAGAATGGCTTGAACCCAGGAGGCAGAAGTTATAGTGAGCTACTGCACTCCAGCCTGGTGACAGAGCATGACTCTTCAAAAAAAAAAAAAAAAAAGATATTTTTGCTAGGTTTTAATAATGGAACACAAATTAATGATATTCCTTAGTTGTGTTGTTACTGCCTTACAACTATTGTCATAGCTGAATATTTGTGTATGTGCATGCATGAATGCTTGGGCCTACAACTATGTCCATGAACTGAACATGCTATGTTCCAGAGTACCAACACTGAATAACAATTTCACTTTTATCCCCCTGACTTTCTCATGTTTCTCATCTTACTCCATTCTGTCACATCAACTATTGAGATGAAAAGATCTTTCATGGATAGCTATTTTAAAAATATAGTAGTTGTGCCCTCATTTGAACTTTTTAAAAATAAAGTTTGCAAATACAAGTATATAGAAAAATAGTTATTTTCTGCTTTTTATTTTTTTTTTGGTATTTTAAGTGTTGTGAAAATTTATCTTGCCTAATTTAGTTTCTTGCTCTATAATTTTCACCTTCAAGAAAATACACATTCAAGAGATTACTGCTGGAATAAATCCTAGAAATTTTGATGAAGCAGTTAATTGTAGAAATGGAATGGTATCAACTCATTAATCCATGCTGTCTAATAGCTATATTGGAACTTTCCTACTTTACAATAAGAAATCAATAAAAAGGAAAGTAATTCTTCCTACCAATTAAGCTTACATTCTCATTTTCAGCATTCTAGATGATTATGGATGCAATTTTAGAAAATAAATTAGTAAGGAATTTCATATCTTTGCAAAAACATGATCAAAATTACAACAAAATCTACTACATGTGATTATTTAAATCCAAATATACTCCACTGACTTGAATATCATATTGTGCTGATTATACATTTATTCTATCATTGTGCAAATTTGTATAATGCTCTAATGTTGGAAACTTTAATAAAAATAAAATATTAATCAAATAATATTTTTAATAACTCATATTTATACTCAGTTTATATTAAAATGCTTAACTATTCTGATTATTATATATTTATATAATCATAACATTTCTATATTTTAATTAAAAATTTTATTTAAATACCACTGAAGAATTGAAATGTATGGGCTGCTATTCAGATTTCACCATAATTTTGCTACCAACTACTTTTATCTTAAAATAAAATGAGACATACTATTTAGAGAATTATATGAGACATACAAAGATTGTATTAATGTAAGACATACAATTACTGTTTT
This sequence comes from Alouatta palliata, assembly GCA_004027835.1. Lineage (NCBI taxonomy): Eukaryota > Metazoa > Chordata > Mammalia > Primates > Atelidae > Alouatta > Alouatta palliata. The sequence continues at coordinate 93,585 of PVKV010003481.1, read as the reverse complement.
TAAGAATATGAGACATACAATTGCTGTTTTTCTTGAGACTAATACACACAATATATACATATTTCTCTTGTAACTTGACAGGTAAATTTGATAAAATACATTTAAAGTAGAGTATAATAGTAATAAATAAGATATGTATATAATACATTTTATGTAAAAGAAATATACATTCAGATATAATATTTAAGGTTAAAAATTTGAACTATGAAAAATTAAAATTATAAACGAATAAAAATTCTAGATGAGATTATAAGGTGACACAAGCAGCAAATGAAAAGTGATTTTCTTTTAGCATAATGCAGTTTATAGGCAGTTATACAAGTTAAATTAAAATTATTAAAACGTATGTGGCTTCCATATATTAGATAATAGTTCTTTTAATTACCTATATAAGAAGAAGAAAAATAAGGCACAGAGAAACTTAGTCACTTGCCAAAGTTCACATGGTTAGATAGTGGAAGAGCAGATAATTAATGTTTGTAGGCTGCCTTTAAGGCCAACTCCTAAACAAAGTTAGATGAGCCTTTTCCAAAATTTGGATTTAACATGTTATACTTTGCCTGCATTTATTATTCTGAGTTTGTAGAATGATATTTTAGGAGGTGTTCAGATATGATTGGAAAACTTTTTATTTGAAAATTCATAAGACCATGTGTAGAATAAAGACCCTGTGATGCATTGAGGTTAGGCAATTGTTTATGTCAGCAAGTCCCAAATTTATTTCACCATGGAACATTATATTCATAGAGTGAATGAAATAATGGTCCTTGGGGAAATAACACTAAAAATTACTTTTAAACTATTTGCACTTGTTTTACCTTTCAAAAATGAAGAAGTAAAATATACAGAAAATGTGAGTTTGTACAAGTAAATGTAAACATTATAGCAATGTTAGTGTTGAGAAGAGAGCTCTCATAGAAACTAATGGATGGATGGATGGATGGATGGATGGATGGATGGATAGATTCATAGTACTGAAAATTATGAATAAATAAGACTGAAAGAAGCAGAATGGTGCAGTGCTTAATGTTACAAAGTGCCCAAATTCTTTCTACAATACAAGCAGGTGATATCGAACTTTTAATTCCCAATGTGCTCAACAGGAATCTTTTTTTTTTTTTTTTTTTTGAGACCGTCTCATTCAGTCACTCAGGCTGGAGTGCAGTGGCCCAGTCACAGCTCACTGCAGCCTCTACCTCCCAGGCTCAAGTGATCCTTTCACCTCAGCCTCCCAAGTAGGTGGGACTACAGGCATGCACCACTACACCTGGCTAATTTTTCATTTTATTTATGTATGCATGTATTTATTTATTTTTGTGGCGATGTCATTTCCCCATGTTGCCCAGGCTGGTCTGGAACTGCTGGGCTCAAGTGATCCACTCACTTAGGCCTCCCAAAGCTGTGGAATTACAAGCATCAGCCACTGCTTCCAGACAACAGGAGTCTGTTTATATTCAATCCATAAAGTAAATTACTGTATTTTTGTTCTCGTGATGTTTCCCTTAATTTAGGCCATATTCTCATACTTAGATAATCACATTAATCTTAGACTGAATTGATATTTGTATCTTCCCCATCACAACAAAAGCATTTTAAGAGTTTACCATGTTTTTGTGGACTTCTTGTCCACCCTCATCATGTTGCTATATGCAAAATGTAAACTCTAGTTTTGGAGGGTGTACTTTCCCTTTTTCATAAATCATTGTGACAATCACATTTGAAATAAAATTCGATTGGATATAAACTTGTGGTTTCAAAGGCAACTTGTTTTAAGAAATAAATTTTTTCTCAAATTTTTTTTTTTTCCCAATTGGGAAATCTGATGTCGATCAGGAGATGATCTGCTTTTAGTGTCTGGAAACATCCAGAGATTTCTCAGTGTTTTTATTGTTAGTCTTAAATTTCATTGTGTTTACAGTTACAGATATTTCCCTTATGTTCCCTGTCAGGTGTTCCTGAGTATTTCCATAAAAAGAGGTTGTCCACCTTTCTTTAAGTTTGGAAATCCGATGTATACATTTCCCTCTTGCTGGGAATTCCAGCATTCAGATTTTGGAGTTTAAACTTCTAGCCATTGTAGAACTTAGGTTTCATTTTATACTTTGTTCTTTTTTTATGTTCTGTTGCTTTTTGAAAGAATACCTCAATATGTTTCTTTAACTAACTGATGAATATTTTTTCAAATGGATCTAGTCAGTTCCTTATCCCAGTCACTGTACTGTATTTTTCACATGTACTGTTTCCATTTTATTATTTCTAGTGTTTTTTTCTTATATTGATAGTGATATGGTTTGGCTGACCTCACACCCTGATCTAATCTCAAAATGTAATCCCCTCATGAGGGAGTGTCCTGTTGGGAGGTGATTGGATCATGAAGGAGGACTTTCCTCAGGCTATTCTCATGATAGTCAGTGAGTTCTCATGAGATCTTATGGTCTAAAAGTGTTTGGCAGTTACCCCCTTACTTTCTTTCTCCTGCTGCCATGTAAGACATGCCTTGATTATCCTTCACTTTCCACCATGATTGTAAGATTTCTGAGGCCTGCCAGCCACGTAGAACTGTAAGTTTAAACTTTTATTGTTTATCAATTATCCAGTCTCAGGCAGATTTATTTTACAGTGCAAAAAAACAGACTAATACAGATAATTGGTACCTTGGAGGCTAGGGTAGTGCTATAAAGATACCTAAAACTGTGGAAGCAACATTGGAACTGAGTAACAGCAGAAGATGGAACACTTTGGAGAACTCAGAAGACAGACAGATGTGAGAAATTTTGGAACTTTTTAGAGACTTATTGAATGATTTTAAGCAACATCCTGGTAGTAATACAGACAATGAAGTCGAGGCTGAGGTGGCCTCAGACGGAGATGAGAAACTTCCTGGGAACTGGAATAAAGCTCACTCTTGCTATGCTTTAGCAAAGAGACTGATGGCATTTTGCCCTTATCCTAGATATCTGTGAAACTTTGAACTCAACAGAGATAATTTAGGATATCTGGTATAAGAAATTTCCAAGCAGGAAAGTGTTCAAGAGCTGACTATGCTTTATCTAAAAGTGTACTCACATATAGATGAACAAAGAGTTCATGTGAAACTGAAACTTATGTTTAAAAGGGAAGCAGAGAATAAAAGTTCAGAAAATTTGCAGTCTGAGCATGTGGTAGGAAAAAAAAAAAACATTTTCTGGAGAGAAATTAAAGTACACCCCAGAATTACTCATAAGAAAGAGAAGCTGAATGTTAACAGCCAAGACAATGGAGAAAATGTCTCCAGGACATGTCAAAGATTTTTGCATCAGCCCCTCCCATCATAGTCCTGGAGACCTAAATAATTTCATGGACCAAACTCAGCTTCCTGCAGAAGCTCCATGCAGACTAGGGACTTGGTTCCTGCATCCCAGCTGCTCCAGCACCAGACATGGCTAGAAGGAGCCAAGGCACAGCTCAGTTCATTGCTTCAGAGGATACAAGCCCCAAGCCTTGGCAGCTTTCACATAATGTTGGGCCTGTGGGTGCACCAAAGGCAAGAACTAATGTTTGGGAACCTCCCCCTAGATTTCAAAGGATGAATGGAAACACTGGATGTCCGGGCAGAAGTCTGCTGCAGGGGCAGAGCCCACATGAAGACCCACTGCTAGGGCAGTGTAGAAGGGAAATATGGGGTTAAAGCCCCCACATAGAGTCCCTACTAGGACACTGCCCAGTGGATCTGTGAGAAGAAGGTCATCATTCTCCAGACTCCAGAATGGTAGATCCACCAACAGCTTGTACCAATGCAAAGCCTCAGGCATTCAACACCAGACCTTGAAGGCAGCCATGGGGTCTGTACTGTGCAAAGCCACAGAAACAGAGCTGCCCAAGGCCTTTGAAGCTCACCCCTTGCATCAGAATCCCCTGAATATATGAGACACGGAGTCTAAGGAGATTATTTTGGAACTTTAAGATTTAATGATGGCCCTGCCAGGTTTCAGACTTGCATGGGGCCTATAGCCCCATTGTTTCGGTCAATTTCTCCCATTTGGGATGGGAATATTTATCCCATACACATACTCACATTGTATCTTGAAACTAAATAACTTGCTTTTGATTGTACAAGCTCATATGTGGAAGGGGTGTGCCTTATCTCAAATGAGACTTTGAACTTGGCCTTGGTGTTAATGCTGGAATGAGTTAAGACTTAGAGGGACTATTGGGAAGGCATAATTGTGTTTTCAAATGTGAGAAGGACATGAGATTTGGGAGAGGCCGGTGGCAGAATGGCATGGTTTGGCTCTATGTCCTCACCTGAATTTCATCTTGAATTGTAATCCCCATGTTTCGAGGGAGGGACCTGGTAGGAGGTGATTGGATTGTGAGGGCAGATCCCCCATACTGTTCTCATGATAGCTAGTGAGTTCTCATGAGATCTGATGGTTTAAAAGTATCTGGCACTTCCCCCCTCGCTGTTTCTCTCTCCTGCCACCATGTAAGATGTGCCTTGCTTCCCCTTTACTTTACACTATGATTGTAAGTTTCCTGAGGCTGTCCCAGCCATGTGAAACTGTGACTAAATTAAATCTTTTTTTTTTAAAATAAATTATCAACTCTCAGGGAGTTTTTATAGCAGTATGAAAACAAATTAATACAATTAGGTATTTTTATTTCTTTTTCATTAGATCAGGTCTTGTCCTAAAATGGTTGTCTTTTTAAATAGCTATGCTACTCCATGGGTGTGTATTTATTTAGATTAACTCATGGTCCACTGAGGTTATGATTATTCTATTAATAACTAGCTCGTTATGTATTGGTAATGTCTAGTCACAATGTGTGCACACCAAGTGTGTGCACTTTGGTGAATAAGTTGAAAGGAGTGATGCACTTCAGTGTGGAAAGTTCCAGCAAAGCTCCTCTTGTTGCAACTCCACAGACAATTACTCTGGTCAGGGATTCACCTTTATATCCAAAAGGAGAAATATCAGTAGGATGTGGCAATTTTGTTAGATTTTAATCCACAAAATACAAAAATTGAGAGAAGGAATTGATAGAAGATTGAAAATCCAAAGGAGGTAATGGTTACTGGAGGCGACACTGGGAGATAGTAAATGTCAGATGCTGTACACCTCAAACATCTTCAATCTTCATTTGTCAGTTAAATTTTAATTTTTTTAAAGCTTGCCTCTTATCTTCATGGGCAATGTTATTTTGTCGTAGTTACTCACCTCCTCCACATCCATAACAGTTCAAGAGAGTATCCTCTCTTTCTGGGAAGTTTTCTGAATTTGTTGGTGACATTGGTGGAAATAGTAGCTTTGATAGTGGTTTCTGAAATCATGTTTCCATTTCTTTCTACATCTTTTTCATATCCTTTCAGAGCTGATTGTGAAGGAGGTAATCAACAGCCTTTGCTTTTGAATACATTGCAAGAAAGCTAAATCTGAATTTATTTTTATATTTGCAGCCTTGTGTAAATAGAGAAGATATGTAGGTACTCAATATATTCTAAATTAACTAAAGAATTTTGTGACTATCAAGTTATTCTTTATTTCTTGGTAAATATTATGAAACTAACTTTGTATTTTGTTAATAATATAAAACATTGGATGTAACACAAACAAAAGAAAACTTCTTAAAATGCTTTGATGATCTTTAAAACATATATTGCTATATGAAATCATCAACCAGTTATCTGTAGAAACTTTTAAGAGTCAACTTTTAAGATCAGTTTTTAACTCTAACGGACATTTCTTCAGTAATATAAAAAAATTTAAGAAGACCTTTTTTTTCAGGTGTAGTAAAAATGTAATACATATATGTAATTTATAAGATTACCTGGAAATAAGAGAATGTGTTCTGTAAGTAAATACACACACACACATACACACACACACACACACACACACACGTATATGTATGCGTGAATGTGTGTATATACTATATTAATGTGTGTGTATATGTACATGTATATATACATTATGTGCATGTATATATGTATATACATGTATATATAGTGTGTATATATAATATATATATACACACACACATATATGAAAAATACATACATACACACACACATATATCATGGGACATGATTTTACTTTTACCCAACTTGTAAATACAAAATCTACAATTGTATTAAGTTGAACCATTTATTACCTCATTAAAAAAAGTATATATTATTAAATTTTTATGATTAAAAAATAAAAAAATACTCTGATTATAAAATTAAAATGAGTAATGAATACGGAATATAGTTAAAAGATGGAAATACTTTTTAAATCTATGATATAAAATAGCAGGACTTGAGTTTTACTGTTGTATTAAGAGCAAAGTAATATTTCAAATGTCGAAATATATTCGAAGGGAATTTAGCTTATTTAAACATTTTTGTCTTTTCCCATTACATTAGAAATTTAGGTCATATTACATTATATAAAATGAGCATTTCATACATTCACTATAGTTATTATAATATTATATTTACAAAACACTTTGTTGTCTATAATCTTTCATCTTAACAACATAAGATGAGATTATAGGTTACATAACTATATAAAATATTTCTTCATTATGGACTTTCAGAACAGCTACTGTGAAATACCCACCATAGTGGCAAACAGTAATTATGAACATTGTAGAACTCTGCTTATCAACAGGAATAGGTGAGTCAGAGAAGTAAAAGCTTGTGCTTCATTTCCACACACACAAACATGAATTTTCAGAATTGCTTAACTAAATGAACATGTCAGTAAATAATTTCTAATGTCTATAACTTATGTTTGTTAACATTTGACTATAGGAATAGAATATAATAGCACAAAATGACCTTGGAAAAATATGAAAATGTGTCTAAGTCCTAAAAGCAAACCATTGTATGCCTCATATCTCATTTGTTAGAAATTCCTCACTGTACTTTTCTGGTTTGTATGGTTAGTGTTAAGCTCTTATGGTGAAGGTTTTCATTCATAGATAACAAATAAAACTCTAGGCCTTTGGCTTTAGAAAGCCAAAAGGGGAAAAAAAAGAGAGAAAGAGAAAGCTAAAAAGGGAGAAAATATTTCCTTCTCTCTTGTGGCTATGGAAATGCAGACACCATTCTGTGTCAAGGAACCAGTTTTGATAAAATGGTGAATTGAGAATATTAACAAAAGCATCAATCTTATTCACCTTTTAAATGTGAAGACAGGAAAATATATAATCCTGTTCAAGTTCGTTTCTAATGAACATGTATTTTAAGGCAAATGCTCTACAAAGATTGTTACCGTGTTCTCTCAAATATAATCTTTAATCCCTAAAAGTTTTTCCATCTTATTTTTCCTAAGTAAATAGTTGCCATGTTAATATTTAAAACATCTACTACAATTTTATAAACATTTAATAATGCCTGTAAAGCCCTTTGTTGAGCCAGAGAAGAAAGTAGAGTTACCATTCTCTCCCTTCATGCATAAAAGTATGACTTTGATGAATTCTTTGTTAAAACAAATAATTTAAGTCTTTCATATTTAACAAAATAAAGTGCTCTTCATAAATGTTGGTCCCCGAGCTGGACAAAGTCAATGAACTGCACATTAGTTCTTAATTATTTGTATCCAGAAATATCTCTCCTTTTACTATAGTATTTAGATTTTATTGAGGCATTCTTGTTACCACTGCAGTTAAAATACACACTCTATGAAGAAAGAAACATAGAAACATGCCTATTTAGCCCACCACTTTATCTCCAAGCTCCTAATACACTCCTGACACACAGAAATAATTCACTAAATATTTATCAAATAAAACAGTGAATTATGAAATGGATAGATGTCTGTTTCATTGAGGATTTGGAATTCGAAGAAATAATTTTATTGAAAGATACCATGGTAAGGGGCAGGGCAAGAAGATGATACTCTGCTGCATATATGAAAAACATAAAGTTTTTTAAATGCGTGATTATAGTATTTATTAGGATATTAGCACCTAATATCTCAAGTTAAGTTAGAGAAAGTATTTTGGAGAAATTATTTTCAAACTAAGACAGATTTGGAAATCTGGTATATATGAGTAAAAGGTTTCAGTTTCTCTTTTAAAAAACATTTTAAACTAATATAAATGATTATTTTAAATAATATAAATGATATTGTATAAGAAATATCTTCCAGATATGAAAGGACTAGAGAAATTGAGCTTTATTCTAATGCTAATTAAAATTAAAATGTATCATATAAGTTAATTTCTAAATGCTAAAAATGATTTTTCAAATATATTTCTATAGACTATAGAAATAGTTTGATACAATATAAGCAGAAGTCTCGCAGAGTAAGAGTAAGAAAAAATTACATAATTAAGAAATTTCTTTCCCATAACTAAAATTTCAAGACAGCCATCTTTGTCTTAAAATTCACAATGTAAAGTCAGGAAATAGTAGAATTTGCCTTCAGATATGACTTCTCTGAAGTATTTCTAAATGTGGAGCCATTATTTATTGAATAAGTAAACATTTCTGCAAATTTTAAATATTTATTACTTGTTACAGGGGTTTCCAGTGAGCTTCGTTATTAAAAAATCAAACTCCCTAATTTACCAGAAAAATACATACAATCTGCAAGATCCAGAATGACATTCTTCAAAATCTCATTCTAAATTCATTAATAAGTCATACACATTAAAAAGAGTTAACATCTTTACAAATTCAGAATATCTTGCTTTTATTAATTTAACCTATGTTGTGTTAGGAAAGTAGGCTCAGGTTGGTCAGTACTAATTTTTCTCTCTGTTCCTTTGGGTATATATCTCTTCAAACTCTTTTAAAAATGTCTCAAGGTTTCTGGTGGAAGACAAAGCTATTACCTTAAAAAATGTTTGAAAGGTAGTTTAGGTGGCTGGGCATGGTAGCTCATCCCGAGGTCAGTTTGAGACCAGCCTGGCCAACAAGGTGAAATCCTGTCTCTATTAAAAATACAAAAATAAGCCAGGGGTGGGGGCAGGTGCCTGTAGTCCCAGCTACTTGGGAGGCTTGGGAGGCTAAGACGGGAGAATTGCTTGAACCACAAAGTGGAGGTTGCAGTGAGCTGACATCATGAGACTCTGTCTCAAAAAAAAAAAAAGGTAGTTTAGGCTTTGTATACATTCTTGTGTGGATGACTCTCAGATACTAATACCAGCAAAATATGGAAAATATATGTCCATGAGGGAAAGAAATAGGTACAGATATTGATAAGCTAATAAATGGGCTGTTTTGGGTGTGTTCACTTTCTCAACTTTGCTGACAGAAAAATGGAAAAAATAAATATTGCCTATGCAGAGAAGCTGAGTTCTAAAATTGGTTAGTCTGTGTGGTGCAGAGATTCAGCTAGTGCTTTCAGGAGCCAATTAAGTACTGATGATGGCAACCTTAACTAGGACTAACTTATTGTCAGGGAACCCTGGGAGCTCAGTGACCAGCCTGAGCCCACAGAGACATTTGCATCCCTACTGTCTCAGCAGACAGAATTTCCCCATCCAAGAAAACTTCCTAACCCAGCCTGAAAACCACAAGTCACTCACTGAGTTTAAAAGATCATATAAGAAAGAAGAAAAAAAAGTTTAAGTAATTACATTATACAATGTTTTTCATAAATTCATTTTTGTTTCTATTTTTTAATATAGAGCTTCTCCCCAGACTGAAGCAAATAAAAATTTTGTGAAGATAATGACTAAACTCCATAGAAATGGCCTTTATAAAAGCACAGTAACATTCAGTTAAAAGCAAATGGTCCAGCTAGGAAGATACATACAAGTCAATTTAGAATATCTGTAATTGTGAGTAATGCAGTGAAAAATCAGGAATTCAATATCCCTAAATGTAGGGTCAGGGCAAAGCAGAGAGGTGAGTAACCAGACAGAAAAGCTTAGTGCAGTGTTTCTCAAACTTGACACTGTCAACATTTGCGGTCAGATAATTCTGTGCTTTTGAAGCGTTGTCCTGTGTAATCAACAGTCTCTCAAGATACCGGCAGATGTTTCCTTGGTGTCAAGATTGTCTCTATTTGAGAACCAATGGTTTAGAGATAGTAGTTGAGCAGTGGATCATAAATTTAAGACTATCTTATGCAAACTAGTAAGAAATGAATCAAAATCAAGTTGAGTCATAGCTACAGATGACTGGTGATTCCATACTCTGTCTCAGCAATTAATAATTATACAAAGTAATTACAAAAGGACACTCATTGTTAAACCCCTCATTAGCTATATTTTAACTTCACAAGATATGATACAGAAGAGAAAAATAACGTTTATAGATAGTAACATCATAGGTAGTAAATGTTATATTATTATTCATGCATGCCTGTATTGAAAATCTATGAATAAGAATTAGAGTATTCTGCCTTACATTTTTTGTATGTTTCCTGCTTGGAAAGGAAGCAGTGTTTAGACACTCTAGATCTAAGAGTTAAGAGTTGGTAAGTTATCAGTGGACTCTAGGAATTGCGCAGATAATAAATAGGATTATTTTCATGTGCTAGTTTGTTTCTTCAATCTATAAATACTACCTATCACCTACATTAGTACAGTAATACACAGACACAAAGTTGAAGAGAAAATGCTAGGAATTCATTTCACGTGCTCACGTTAACTCTGGTTTCATCATGTAGTCATATCATAGTTTTTATTTTTCTGTATTGCCACAGTTTTATTTCATTGTAGGTACTTTTATATGTGTTTCTCTAAGCATTGGAATCCTTTGACAGGACATGGTTTATTTGTAAATATTAATAACTCAGAAGTTCAACAGCATGAATGGTAGAGCCACATAAACCCATGTAAAATTCAGAATTTAATGTAAATTTTTGTATTTAAAATTTCTGTTTAAATAATTTGAAAGAATGTTAAATAGGTTTTCTCATTTGCAACATGAATGTAACCTCTGCTATGTTTTTGGTAGATTTAATATTAAATATATTTAATATGCAGAGCTTAGTTCTGGCTATATAGATATTCAAAAACTATATGATTCACCTCCATTTATTGTACGACTGTCAGAATAAAAGAAAAATTCATAAAGTATATCTTCAGTGCTTAGATGCAGATCAAATAAAATATGCATGGTGAAGCCATTTTTATTTGAATTTGTTTCTGTTGATAGGTACTGAGCTTTGTGGCTGTCTGATAGACATGACAAAAGCTTGAAACATTTTTTTCTTTATTTCTTTTCCTTTTCCCAAAGTGAGATGACTATCACTGTGACTCATTCTTTTAAGTTGCTTCTGTGTGATAACTAATGTGTTCACTCAAACACCTGGTCAATCCACTACATAATATCCAACTGTTCACTTAATAGAAATAGTGCCTGCAAGCATACACCAGCTTGGTGTGCAAAAAAGAAACGCACATTTGAAAAGTTATTTTAGTCTCAAATTACTAACCAATTACCTCCCTCAGAGCACTTTAAATATACGGGGAGAAAATTGGCCTGGGGGAGAATAGGCTCTTAATATATTTATTACAAAATTGAAAAGAAACTGTTTTGTTGTGGAAATAAATATAGAAGTCTGAGGTGTGTATCGTATTTTAAGTAGTTTTCAAACACTAATGTTACTAAAATATGTAATAATCACATACCTGGGGCTGAAATATATTCCTAATAAATGTTAAAAAATATAAATATTACAGGCACTCTAATTAAAATACTCTCAAGGAGATGAAGTTTTACTTGGATTTTGAAAAATTGATGTATATATAGCCTGAGAGAATTGAAAAGACATTTATTCACTAAGATGTGCAGAATGAAGTGCAGACAAAAAAGACAGGGAAGTGGAGGACAAATATCTAGGAAAATAGATGAAAAAAGAATAATCTAGTGGTATTATGCAAGATGAATATGAGTGTCTATATTGTAATGGGGGAGCAAGTTTAGCAGCAAGAACAATGTAAAATCTATTTCAATTATTCAAACATGAAATAAAAGAGGCTGAACTCACCAAATTGCAGTAGAATAGAAATGACAGATGTATGAGATATTGTACATGATGAATCAGGTCTTCTCTTTTCAATCTTCAAAATAGCCCCATAGTTAAATATGCTGATAATACAAATTTATAGGTGTGGTAAACAAGAAGCAATGCAAATGAGAATTTGAAAGGGTCTGGAATGTTTTGATAAACAAGCTAGTTGGCAAGCACATTTAAATGACAGCTCCTGTGAAGAAAAATATGTTTGATAATAATTAAACACCATCAGGAATTAATGGTTTGATTCATGAAGGAGCAGTGCTTATCTTTTAGTCAATAGAACCCACAGCTACGTTTATCATCCACACAAAATAATATTTATCACATTTTAAAATTTATAAAACATTTTTACATACATTAAAAGGCCACCGTCAGGAAGACATAGCTAATATTGTAATGTGCATTTTATAAGTGCAGGCACTCATTGATTTCATTGTGTAACCATCCCATGGAGTAGGAGTACATTCCAGGCTGTATAGCAGGGATACTACATTGGGCAGAGATATTGGCAGTTGTAAGCTTAAGAAAGTGTATCAGTCATTGTCCTGGAAGGAAAAAATGCCCTTGAGGAACAGTTAAGATGTTTACATGTTTGCCGTACCCAAAGGTTAATGAAAGCAGGGAGTTTTTGTCTCTTTGGTAAGAAGAAGGTGAAGTTGCATGAGCCCAACAAGAACTACCATTTGGTAGAGAAATGTGATCAACATGTGGAAGCTTGGAAAGGGATCAGCAGTGAAATGAACACTTCACCTTGAGACCTACTCCCTACTTCCTATAATTCTGATCTCTTACTGCTTCTTGGTGGCCAAACCCATCCATGAGCCAGTGGCAAGGGAATCTGTTGACCTAGTCTGCATGGGGAAGCCTCCCTAGAGCTAGAGAAGAGTAGAGCTATATGGCCAGTAGCTCAGGAAGAAAAAAGAAATCCAGCAATAAATTTGTGGTGTGTTATTAAGAAAAGAGGTCAAAATAATGACAGTAAATTATAGGACTATACGTATCTTTCTTACCCAGAGACTCATCCTTGGCAAATGGTCAAAAGCAATTTTTCTCCACAGAAGATTACTCAGATTTGTCAGGTGAAAATGTCCTGGTCTAACTTAAATGGACCAGGAAAGTTACCCAAAATGTACATAGGATTGGGCATGAGTGAAATTGACCGTTTTTGAGGGGACTATATGTTCAACATGCCCCAGATAGATCCATAGTGAAAACAGTATATGCACAAATGTAATTCGGTTTCCTCAAGTTCTGGATTAGCCATACATAAAAGGGATTGTGTATTTTACTGTTCTGGATCCAAGTCTTTTTCTTTATTGTATTGCACAAATTCAGATGTCGCTTCAAGTTCTTTTATGTGCTTTTTAGCAGAGTCCTGTTTCCAGAAGTAATTTATGAATAATTTACTCTTTCACCACTTAGAAAGTTAATTAACACAGAGTGTCCATAAAGTTCCTAATTATTCCTATACCTATTTCATAAATATGTAGTTTAAACTGAATATTCAAATGCTAAGCCCATGATAAAATTCTCCAAAAATTATTAAGTATTGTGGCAGACACTATCAGCTCTCACTAACACATATGGTCGGTCTCTCCTTTGGTGCTCACCACATTAATTTTAAATCTATCATGTGATTGGCATTGACAATTTACTCATTAAAATAGCTATATGCCTGGACTTTGTCAGATTCCGTCTAGCAGCAGGGGCACAATTCTCTAGGTTCTCCTCCATCATGGTGAGTACTGAGGCCCAATACCCCAAGGCTATAGGGAAAGATGTTGGGGACTGCTGCAGCTTTGGTGCCTATTTGATTACAATGAGAAGAGTTCCTTGATGACCAGCAGTAGAAATGAATAAAGAATAAGAATTAACTTGCATTGTTTTAATATCTTGAGATTTTTGAAGATTGTTTCTTACCACAGCATAAACTAGCAAAGACTATAATTTGTAGTATTTACATATGAGGACCTTAATGATTGCCCACTTCCTATCATATTCTACACAAAAACATGACCTTTTATACAAACAGAACTACTTTAAGTACATCAAACAATCTATGTTATGTCTTGAAGAATTTTCACATCCATGCATGATGCATCCATGGAGATTCATTTCTTACCATTCTTGGCCTTACTTACTCTTAGTATCTCTTAGTATTCCCACCAGGTTACCTTATTCACACAAAAGCAGTGTTGTGCTGGAACCAAGTCCACAAGAGCAAATTGTTAAATTTTCAATTATTTTGCAAACTAGTTATTTATTTTTTATTATTTTTATTTTATTTTATTTTATTTTAAGTTCCGGAATACATGTGTTGAAAGTGCAGGTTTGCTGCATAGGTATATATGTGCCATGGTAGTTTGCTGCACCTATCAACCTGTCATGTAGGTTTTAAGCCCTGCATGCATTAGGTATTTGTGCTAATGCTATCCCTCCCTTTTCCCCCCAGTGCCCCAACAGGCCCTGGTATGTGATATTCACCTCCCTGTGTCCATGTGTTCTCATTGTTCGACACCCACTTATGAGTAAGGACATGTGGTATTTGTTTTTCTGTTCCTGTGTTAGTTTGCTGAAGATAACGGTTTCCAGTTTCATCCATGTCTCTGCAAAGGACATGAATTCATCCTTTTTTATTGCTGCATAGTATTCCATGATGTATATGTGCCACATTTTCTTTATCCAGTCTATCATTGATGGGCATTTGGGTTGGTTCCAAGTCTTTGCTATTGTAAATAGTGCTGCAATAAACATATGTGTTCATGTGTCTTTATAGTAGAATGATTTATAATCTTTTGGATACATATCCAGTAATGGGATTGCTGGGTCAAATGGTGTTTCTAGTTCTATATCCTTGAGGAATTGCTACACTGTCTTCCATAATGGTTGAACTAATTTATATGCCTCCCAATAGTGTAAAAGTATTCCTATTTCTCTGCATCCTCACAAGCATCTGTTTTTCCTAGACTTTTTAATGAGCACCTGTCTAACTGGTATGAGATGATATCTTGCTGCGGTATTGATTTGCATTTCAAGAGACTCTTATTAATCAAGAATGCAGGAAAAAGCTAGGCCTCTAGTCCAAGGCTTAGTTATATTATTAGCAAACTTCTGAGGTTAAATTTTTACTCCAATGTATCTGATACCAAGAGTTCAAAGCATTAACTGGGGCAGTACAGGGAATTAAGAAATCAGATGACAACTTACATGGGAGAGTTTCAAATTACAAAAATAAATAATATATCTGATCCTTCTGTACTTGTTGCCCAATCCTGTAATTTTAAAGCTAGAAAATAAGAGTTTAACCTGTATGAAAATGATGTCTTAGAAGACTATACTCTCGTCGCTGACTGCCTTTTCCTTCCTCCTCTCTTATCACTAGAAGAAAAATAGGGTGAAGGCACAACATAACTCTATTATATAGCCCTGTGCCCCCACCCGAATCTCATCTCAAATTGTAATCCCCACATGTCAATGGAGGGACCTGGTAGGAGGTGATTGGATGATGCAGAGTGTTTTGCCCATATTGTTCTTATGAAGACAAGAGAGTTCTCATGAGATCTGATAGTTTTAAAAGTGCTCTCTCTCCTGCCACCTTGTGAAGAAGGTACTTGCTTCTCCTTCACCTTCCATCATGATTATAAGTTTCCTGAGGCCTCCCCAGCCATGCAGAATTGTGAGTCACTTAAACCCATTTTCTTTATAAATTATCCAGTCTCAGGTAGTATCTTGATAGTAGTGTGAAAACAGACTAATACACCCTACTTGGAATGTGCCAAGAATTCTAAGAGTAGGCGTTATCTTTCCAAATAGGAGCAATAACAAGTCAACATACAACCTTTGAAAACAAATAAATATGATTGTGACTATATCCTATATGTATCTGATCAAGGGAACAAAATATGAAGTTGGATAGGAAAAAAAGTTGTTATTTTATGAGCACTCTTCCAAAATGTAGTAGTTAGTACTTTGGTTAGTGCTTTGGGATAAAACACTAAATCATTGCTAATATTTGTCTTAATAATTTGGAGATAGCAGGACAAGTAGGAATTCCAGAGCTGTTATGACAGATAAGGTAAGTACAATTATAAAGACAGAGAATGTGAGCATGTAAACGTGACATGCTGTGCAAGTCCAACAAATCCACAAGAGGAGTATGTTTCATGGGAAAGCTCCAAAGGAAGTTCTGCTTATCAAAGTCACTAGAAATGTGATTGTGAGTGAAGCAAGAGTATCTCTGAGAAACATGTATGCCACCTGCTTTGCAGATTAGGCCTGAGAGTAGAAAATGTTGATGCATAATTTTTTTCCATCATAGAAATAAGAATGATAGAATTCTGATATCTCAATGACCAGATGGCAGCACTTAACCATCAGAAGAAAGGTAAGTGCAATTGTCACAGTGAGGAAGGGAGGATGGATGGGAAAATAAGTGATTCATGGAAAACTACAGAGATAGTTAACAGACCACAAGGTATTAGGGGCAAAACACACGGTCTCAGTCAATAATAGAATTGCTCAATCTACCATAATGTTTTATTAAATACAAAATAAAATTGGAAGATTGGGGATTAAAAGCAGTCATTCTAGTGAAAAGTTTGTTCCCTTGCCCTGTTCTTCAACCACTGTAGACTGAGAGCCTATTAAATGAAAGAGAAGCCAGATCTTCCAGAGAAAGCCTCTTGTATCACCAAGACAAGTGTGTGTATATTGTGATGATTACAGTAGTCCTTTCTGAAACGCAAAAATTATAGTTTTTTATTCAGGTAACCAACACTGAGATAAGGGTTATGTCCAAACTTTTTGAGAATTGTTCAATTTAGAATCCAATTGACATTGATATAAAGAGATCCACCTTTTAAAATGCAGCTAATGGGACTTCAAGTAATAAATAATGTCCCAGCATAGTTTGGGCTCACAATGGGTCCACTGGCTCCAAAGACTTATTTTCATTTCCCTTTTACACAAATGTATAATTGGAAAACCATTATTTTCTGTTAGCTGAAAAAATTGTTCATATTTGTTCCTTGGTTAATAGGGTGAGATCTGCAGTAGTGAAGAAGAGTAAGTAGAATTATCAATAAGTCCTGCTTCTTACTCAACACACTGTATCAAAAGTAATATAGTATTGTGTGGCAGGGGAAAGTATGAGATTGGATATTCTTGAATAACTGACACAGGTGATATTCTCCGATTACACCCTCTTTTTGATTTACCAGTCTAACCCTTACAAAAGCACTCTGGAGAATAAAAGTAAATGAATGCAAATTCAAGAAAATCATAGATCCAGATTCCAGAAATTTATTTGTTCAAGTAGATTGGCACCACTCAAATTCATGACATACAGATATTGATCTGAAAATGGCAATTCTCCCCCACCCCTGTGAGAAAATAAGGGCTTCAACAATTACATTTATGTAAAATAGTAATGATATACGTTCATGAATTAGCTCAAGGACTATGTTAACTCTCACACCATTTGTCTACCATAGCCCAAAGAGTCCTAGATAAACTGTACATGACAAGAATATCACATTGTTCCACTATATTGTTGACATCATGTTAATCAGATCAAATCGGAAAGCAGTAAGTATGTTGGTCCAGAGTGTATGTGATACAATCTACCAGGTTTTAGAGGTCATGGAACATGCCTTGACATCTCTCCAAAACAACAACAAATGATTGCACATAGCTTCATCTATTGTAGAAAAGGAGAATCCTGAAGCAGAGAAATCAATGTTTTTTTTTTTTCTTTTAACAATGTTTAACAGTAATTTTTTTTTTTTTTTGAGGAGAATGTAGAGTAACATATCATGGTGGGAATTTAAAGCTCAGTCATTACAAAACTCCATATTTGGAGATTTCTACAATGATGCTGATTAAAATTGAGAGAATTAAAAAATGTTTGATAGGTTTTTTTTTTTTTTTTTTTTTTTTTGAGACATAGTTTTCCTCTTTGTTACCCAGGTTGTAGTGCAGTGGCACAATCTCAGCTCACTGCAACCTCCGCCTCCCAGGTTCAAGCAATTTTCCTGACTCAGCCTGCCAAGTAGCTGAGATTACAGATGTCCGTCAGCACACCCGGCTAATTTTTGTATTTTTAATAGATATGGGATTTCACCATGTTGGCCAAGTTGGTCTTGAATTCTTGACCTCAAGTGATCCGCCTGCCTCATTATCTTCTATTTTATTGGATGTAGAAGATCATAGAAAGTAAAAGACCAAGGATATCATAAAATTCTTAAATTAGCATATTCTGTGGGTAGAGTTGAAACCTAAATAAACATGGAAGACTTTTAAAGAAATATTTAGAACATGTTAAATTGCTTTAGGAACCCCAGTAAGAATAAGAAAGAAATATATGTATCTGATTCTGAGCTAGAATATACATAAGTAAAATCTGAACTCCTAACACATATTTAATATCAAAATCCAGAGCCTGAAAGAGCTCACTCTAGTTGGACAAAGACGAATCAAAAATAACTCTTCAATTACTGGAACAGAGTATTTTTAAAGGAGTAGAATGGGCAAAGGAGGCTAAGGAGAGACAAACATTCAGTAAGGGAACAATGAAGAGCGCTGGGTTATAAAATTGAACACAGATATGTGCTTAAAGAAAAATGGACTAATTAGTTATATACTTCATAGTTTACAGGTGGAGTAAAATGTGAATAAAAACGTGATCATTTGATTTGATATTGAGAAGGTCATTTTTGTGTTTACTGGAATGGTGGGCAAAAAAAAAAAAAAAAGCAATGGTCTTTTACCAAATATGCCAGATACAGCTTTCGGTAAAAACAAATCAGAGACAGAGAATGGTAATTTGACTGATGCTTGGATGGAAACAGCAATGCACATTTTCTTTTTCCTTTTCTTTTTTTTTTTTTTTTTGATGGAGTCTTGCTCTGTCACCCAGGCTGGAGTGCAGTGTTGTGATCTCTGCTCGCTGCAACATCTGCCTCCTGGATTCAAGCAATTCTCCCGCCTCAGCTTCCTGAGTAGCTGAGATTACAGGCAGGTACCACCACACTCATCTATTTTTTGTATTTTTAGTGGAGACTGGGTTTCACCATGTTGCCCAGGCTAGTCTAAAACTCCTGACCTCAGATTATCTGCCCACCTTGGCCTCCCAAAGTTCTGGGATTACAGGCATGAGCCACCATGCCCAGCCACAATGTACATTATATAAGAGATATTTTGCTGTAAGAGGGGTAGAGTGGTGATATGGGAGTAGTTAGACTGGAGATTATATAAATGTCAGGGCAAAAAGAAAAAAAAAACAGCTTTGTACATGTTTTTTTTCAAACTTGGAGAACCAAGGCATGTTTCCGTGATGTTTCAGATTTTTCAGTAAAGTAGGGTAAATGAATAAAGATAGAAACATAATAATTATAATATGGAGTCACGTCCTTTCAGAACATAAATGAGATAAGAAATTGAGAAGAATGTAAATGTTACACTCCTGTTACAACATTAGCCAGAAATGGATGTCTCTAGTTACACTTTCTGTAAGCCGTAAAGAATCATTTTGATGTAATATTATATATATTTGGTTGTTTTATTATTCTCTATCCTTCAGATTCACATAGAAGCGATTTAAACATTTGGCATTTATTTGAGACTTCCTTCATATTTTGTTTGAAAAACAATGGTATCCACCTGCATACTGCATCAACTCATCTTGTGTCCACTAATGAAACAAAACTGTCTTTTATTCTAAAATATATATCGTCTTTTCCCTACTGTCATTTTTCTCTCTATTTTTTGTAATCTTGGATTGCATCAGTTGTTCCTCCAAGTATTTGGATATTTGTGTTTGCTTGTGTCATATTCCATTTCATATTACCTCTCTGTTCCCATGTGTAATAAAGTCACTATAGAAGACTGTCCCATGCAAGTGATTTGTATAGAGCAAAGCCTTCCCAGACATGCATAATTTTCTAGATTCTCACTGTCTGATGCCTTTCAATTGTCATTCAATTTTGTGCAAAACATATTGATGTCAAAGAATAATGTTTTCTGAAGAGATAGTCTGTCAAAGTTCTGGGAGTTTCAATCTTCGAAAGGAATAAATAGATAACAGTTTGACTATGTGGCTTAGTCTGAAATGTAATCTTAGAGATTTATACTAAAACTATACTACAATATATAAAGATTTGAATTTCTTTATATGCTCTTCTTTAATGTAACTTCGCCAGCTTTCACACATCATAAACTCTCCAAAAGATAATTGATTTCATGTTTGTGTACAGTGACGACTGCTTCTTTGTCTCAGCACATTTCTCATCATTCCTAAATAACTTATTGAAAAGTTAGGTTTTTTAAAAAATAAAAAAGTATGCGATGCTTCTACCTTGGTGTTTTTGTAAAAATAAAAAATGTTAGAAATATATTATACATTTTTACTAAATTTTCTTTATGACTATTCAGGTATTTTTACTTAAATATGATTAAAACTACTTAAGTAATGTAATTACGTTGAAAATGGAAGTCAGTAAAACTTTCATTTATTTGGAACTATCGCAACATAGGTGTAGTTAAAATAAAACATTAGCTGGAGACTTTATAATTTTATTTCTACATTTGTAGTTGTGCAACATAAATATTAACAATAATTTCAAAGTAAAATTTTGCAATTTCAAAAAAATCTATAATTTCTAAGATGTTTAAAATTGTAACGCTACATTGATGTTAGCTGTGTTTTGTGACCAAACTATGCCAACTCTACCAAATATTATCTAAAATTAAAGATAAATTGATTTCATTCTAAAGGATTTATACTTCTTTTGTTTCAGTAAAGATATTTTAATGAGGTAACATAAAAATTGGCCATCAAAGGCTTGACTTCTGAATGCATAGAAAATGTTCTGCCTTACTGAATTCTCCTTAATTTTACGAGACATTTATAACATACTACATTGTTATTATATAAATTTATATTACATTTCACATATTCATTGATATTCTGTTTATTCCTTGATTTTATTGTTTTTCCCATTGGTGATTTTTTATCTTTAGTTAGAAAGGTTCAGTAAGATCCCTTTACTGCAGTGATGCTGTCATCAGACAGAACCAAAAACATCCGAAGACACTGAAACAACACGGTGATTTTGAATTCCTGGCAAGCACTGCATTAAGCTTCAGTTTCACAAAAGGAAAATAGTCCCTTTTATAGACCTACATTACAAATTAGTACACAAGCAAGTATCAATATAAATGTTTGAAAATGAACAATTATATATTTATTATTTAATTGGTATTGTGTGTGGGTGTGTGTTACATTTCACTTCAGACACTAGGAATACCAGATAAGCTATCATCTATGTATGGATGATAAATATGATTAATGATCACATTAAAAATAGTTCTCATAAAGCCCATTTAGGGATTTTGTTACAGTACTTGAAACAATTGATTTGCTAGCAGCATAATAAAATCTTAGAAATTTTAAAAAGTGGTGTTTTCTGGAATGTCATCACAGCTAAATACATCAGATAGTGTAATACACAAGGGAAAAAGATACTATATCCAGTTTTGGTGTATTAAATAATGATAGGGTTATTTTACTGTACAATAATATTAAAAGGCATTGGCCCTTTAAATTGTGTATATTTAAATAATCATTTTTCTCAAATTATTATGCTTAGTGGGTTTTATTTTAATTTAATAATTTATTGGCTATTTGAATAAGATTACATAACTGTGGCAACAAAGACATTTTTAACATTTTATTATGTAATTTTCAATAAAATGGAATTCCAACTGTTATGAGAAATGAAAAAAAATCAAATATAATATAATCTTAAGTTATGCAGAAAATTTCTTTGCTAGGTTAAAAGAAGAAGAAGTTGACACTTTCACACTTCAAACTTAAGCAAAATACAATATTCTTGTCCATAGGTTCATACAAAGCCTACTTTTGCAGTCCGGTTTCTTTTGAAATTGCATACCTACTTCAATGTAATATTCCTAGAATGCTTCAGGGTAATTTTTACAAATCATGATCTTTTGGAATAATTCATTATTTTAACTAATATCTATCACTGTAATCATCCCTGAATATTACCAGTTTTAATTCAGTGTGAAATTCTTCCTCCTTAACTTTAAATTATTTCTCTCTTCTTTTCTCTCCCCTCCTTTCTTTGTTCTTCCCTGACTGCCCTCCTTCCTTTATTTCTTGTATTTTTGAAAGAGATATTTTGGGATTCTTTGGCAGCCAAGAGGATTGTCAGCCAATCCAAGAATGCGTGGAATACAAAGAGAAAACATTGAGATTGAGGTAAATCTTGACCAGCATTGAAAGTCAAGTTGGCATTAAACAGATAAAATGTGACTAGGAGATGGACATATGCAAATAAACACATGGAACGGTGAGGGAACAGGGCAAAAATCAAATAATGTGATGACACTGAGGGTATATACTTTGCATCTGGAGGAGTGACATAAAGAAGGTCATGCAGGAAATGAGGGTACAGGTTGTTACAAATCGTAGGTTCCATCGTGAGGACTATTACTTTTAGTATGAATAAACATGAGGAAAGCACAGAATTATAAGAAAAAATGTCAGGATCACAATTGCTTTCTAAAACAACATCTTCACTGCCTCTATTGTTCAGTAAATTGTGAGATAAAGTATTTGTGGGAAGATCTCTGTAAGTTTTTATTTAAACTAGGAATCAGCCGGGCCTGGGAGGGCAAGGCAGGCGGATCACTTGACGTCTGAAGTTCAAGACCAGCCTGGCCAACATGGCAAAACCCATCTCTACTAGAAACACACACAAAAGATAGCAGGGTGTGGTGGTGCATACCTGCTAAGAGACAAGAATGGCTTGAATCTGGGAGGTGGAGGTTGCAATGAGCTAAGACCACACTACTGCACTCCACCCTGGGTAACAGAGTGAGACTCCCTCTCAAAAAAACAAACAAACAAAAAACCACAGAAATCAATCAGCTTTGATAATTAAAATAACAAAGACCAACAACAACAATAATTGAAAAATCATTTAAAAATATTTACTCATAGGTGGGTATTGAACAATGAGAACACGTAGACTCAGGGAGAGGAGCATCACACACTGGGGGCAGTTACAGGGGTGAGGAGGGACAGGAGGGGGTGGGAAGGGTGGGGATGGTGGGGAGGGATAACGTGAAAAATCATTTAAAAATAGTACTATGTATGTATTATTACTATGTAAACATATGTACATACACATAAACGTCACGTATGTCTGCGCATGTAAATAAAATTTTTACCCTATAATAGATAAGTTATTTCAATTTTTAATTTTTTGATTTAATAAGGATATTTGTCTCAATTACTTCAGCTTAAGAAAACTATTCAGTTTGGCCATCTATTTGTCCAGCACAAGCTTTTCTGCTAGGCAACAAATTTCCAGCTGCATCTAATTTGTTCTAAACAGGGTTCAGGGTTCACCTTCATGATACTTACAAAAAGTATTTAAAATTATTGCTCAAACTGCTTATGGATATCCTATTAGTCTACAAGCAAGACATTCTACAACCCTCTAATTATTCCCTTCCCTCAATTTGCTCTGTCTGACTGAGAAATCTTACTGCATATATGTCACTGATACTTTTAAATCTGATTTCTTTTGTTCACTCACCCTGGTGAATTAGAAAAGATTTGTATCACTAACTTACTATTTTCCATACTTTCTCTAAGTACCTATGACATTAGGCTAATTTGTTTTTCTGTTTTCAATTCTATCACATTTTCACTCCATCCTCCAATTTCAGTCGATCTTTCATTTTCAATCCATTACTTAAAACATAGACTAGAATGCATTTTTCTTACCTATATCCTTAGAGTTCTTACCTATTGCCCTCTAAAATAAGATTTCTCGAAATAGGCTAGGAAGCCTAGTATTATCTTGAGTGCTCTAAAGTCTTCAGATTCATATTGTCACTCCCTTTTCTACTCCTTCCCGTACATATGCTTATGCAATATTAAGCTAATTGCACTTTACCTAATAATTGTTTGTGGCTGTATTCCTTAGCTTATGCTCCCCCTTTGATCAAAATCCCCCTACCCTTTCTTCTTATTCCATCTGGCTATGGTATATCTACCCTCTGAGACTAATTTGTAAATATATTTTCTTCCTAGCATACTTTCCAAATCACTTCAGGTTGCATTAAATATATTTTCCATATGCTCAAATGGAATCTTAATGTTACAGGTAGAGCTGTTCAGTATCTTATTTAATAAATCACAATGCAATTTTAAGTACCATTAGATCATTTTTCTCATAATTTATTGATATTTGTGGACTCATTACTTATTTTCTTTAGCAGTCTACTTTGAATCAGTTATAAGGGAGCAAATAACACCCTTTAAAGTACTTTTAAAATACATCTTTTAAAATTCATAAGACAAGCATTAAGCAGTCCTTATGCTTTTCCTCATCCATATTTTCAAGAGTTCTGACATTTTCAGAAAGTGTTTCCTGAAAAAGGAAGGTGAGATAGTTTTAATAAGAAAAGAAAGTGCAAGCTTATGAAAGATGAGAACTTTGTATCACTAGATGATAACCTCTTCATTTTCGGCATTCCATGGTGCACATGGGCAAGATGTCATGTACATTAATGTATCTTTGAAAGTTTATCTATTTTTTCTAGAAGAAATGCATTCCGTGATAAAATCCAGTCTACTATAATTCCACCTACTGGGGAGGCTGAGGCAGGAGCATTGCTTGAACCTGGGAGGTGGATGATGTTGCAGTGAGCCCAGATAACGCTATTGCACTGCAGCCTGGGCAACAAGAGCAAAACTCTATCTCCAAAAAAAAAAAAAAAAAAAAAAAATTTCAGTCTACTAATCGTGGTCTAATCTGCCTAAAATTTCCTTACATCTAACCCTCAAGCCACCTCAAAATCCTGAGACTGTTACATAAAGTTTTACATATGTATTAACCTTACTGAATTTATAACATAAAAACTTAATCATTAAATGGCAAAGTGCATCATAAAAAGAAGCATAAGAAATTAAAGTCTTTTGATTTGTATATCATGCCTTGTTTAGCATAATTTTATGTTAAAAATTTACTAAACTAAAATCATGGCTCATTAAAATTTAGCCAATAACCAAATGATTCTTTAATACGAAAATTTAACAAGCATTACTTTATCTTAAGGTGGATGAAATATAGGAGCTTTATCAGATAATTTCAGTTGTCAGATAGTTTAATTTCAGTTACATTACTGGGTCTACATAAATATACTACAGTATTGGACAGGACTTCTAAGAGTCTGAAATCTCTTCAGCAACCTGTTGCTTAAGGAGACTTGCATTTCAGTCTTCTAAAGACCATAGCAGTATTTTATGAGTTTTTCCTACTGAATCACACTGAACGTATGAGAACAAATATGGAGTTTATTAACTTATAACTATTTTCCATCAGTATATCTAGACTATTGCTCTATTAGATTTCTGAAGGACCAGCTATCTCAGACAGCACCTTCATGTCTCACACATTTCCTGGTTGACAAATCCACATTTCCAAATTGTATTCAGTTTACAATGGAAAAGACCTGCAATCCATTAGGTATACATAACCAACTGCATTTGACTCTTTTAGAAGATTCAAATGTTATGATGGGTTACTGCATAATATCACGAGATATTATTTTTTTGACTAAGTTACTTATTTGTAGCAGTAATGTAATGAAGCACATTAATTTATGACATTTTTTGGTAATGACATATGAATTTCACATTGAGTTTCTTGCTCACTTAAATGCTTCCATAAAGGTGACTAAATCATAATTTTTAATATCTGAATACCTATAGCTTCTGATGACTAGTTATTATTTTTAGATTTATTTAGCGTATTTTAAAATCACTATGGTAGACATGAAAGATTCCAATCATTCATAGTGCCACAAAAGATAAAATAAAAATATTTAATATCCCAAATGGCTATATGTTGTATATAAACATTAATAAATTACTAGGAAATAATTACTAGGAAATATTTTGAAAACCTGTTGATACCTGTATTTCCAAAGATCACCTTTTCAGTCTGGACTTCTAGAAGTATGAGATCCCTTCAACAACCTGATACTCAAGGAGAATTGTGAAAATCAAAAAGTCATTCTCAGGTTGAATATACATACTTATCTAATCATATATATGTATACCAATTAGTCTTCTATACTGTCAGGGAGAATATTACTTTTTTTATATAAGGATAAATTATTGAGTCAAAATATGTGATCACCCAGTGTTGAGGGTGTGGTCAATAATTTTGTTTTATTGTTTAAAGAGCATCTTCCCAAATTATATAGAGTGAAAAATGACATATATATGGCAGCGTATGAAAAATATTAAATTAAAAATGAGAAAGTAATATAGGAGAGGTCAGATCTGACAGACCTGGATGAGGATGTTGACTCTTCAGGATGACCTCCACATTCTTTCTCACTGTTGCCACTAGTAGGTAAGTTTGATCATTGCTCATTTAAGCAGTCTTTTTTTTTTGAGACAGAGTCTTGCTCTGTCACCCAGGCTGGAGGGCAGTGGCATGATTTCAGCTCCCTGCAACGTCTGTCTTCCAAGTTCAAGCGATTCTCCTGCCTCAGCTTCCTGAGTAGCTGGGATTACAGGCACATGCCAACATGCTCGGCTAATTTTTGCATTTTTAGTAGAGACAGGGTTTCACCATATTGGCCAGGCTGGTCTGGAACTCCTGACCTTGTGATGCACCCATCTCAGTCTCCCAAAGTGCTGAGATTACAGACGTGAGCCACTGCGCCTAGCTTCAAACAACCTTTTGTGGTGTAACTGACCCGGCATGCATTTGTCATTTTTAGATAGTACAACAATCTAAACTTGGTTCTTTTTGCTACAGTTGCTACTAAAATTTCATTACTAATTATGTAGAAGAGAATACATGCATCTGTGAGAAAACCTTTTAAATAAGCTTTTAGTGTAGTTATTAAATCATTAACTACTGACCATGGAGCAACACAGCTGGTGTTCAGTTTCCAGTTTCCCATTCACAATCTATGTGACTTTAGCAAATTATTTATCTATCCAATGTCACAGATTCCTCATCTGCCATATAAGCTAAGACACACCTAACTTATGGATTTTTATAAAGATTCAGTGAATTATTACTTTTAAAGTTTTCCAAACAGTTTTCATGCACACAGAAATGTCAAAGCTTTCATTATTCCTGCTGAAGGTATTTTGTCAAACATGGATTTCTTAACTTGAAATCATGAAATTCGTATGTGGAATTCAGGGATTTTTAAATTTGGCATGGAAACAATACATCTTTGAAATTTCAGATTACTTTCATTTGATATATCTTTTGCAGATACCTCAAAATGCCATTTATAGTTATCTTTACTGCAAAATCACAATAATTATTTTGAAATACAAAACATTAGCGATTACCATCTTCCTGTTTACAGATGGCTATGCAATAAAACTGGCCATCTATTGAGCTATATGGGGCCTGGCTATAGTCATTAGGCCACAAAACACTTAAATTTGTAGTTCTCCACTTCTGACCCAGACAAGAAGCTACTTTGCATCATTGTCCATTCTCAATCATTTGCTGATCAGTATGTAAAAGGCAATTGAAACCAGCCTAGAGTTAAATGTTTAGCCATTAGAGTCGTTATACTAATCCTTCTTGAAAGGTAAAATTTAACTTGCCTAGTCTTAAATGCTTTCTTATGTATCGTGTTACCAGAAGCATATATGTTACAATTTATAAAACACTGTAATGAATTTCAATATATTGAAATATATTGTTTATTGTAATGCTATGTATTTCTATGTGATTTACGCATTTAAATACATATTTTGACAGGTAGTTTATAGAATTCAATAGATTGTCCTAGTGGGTCATGGCACACACACACAATGTGCACACACAGCATCACATTTAACTTTCAGACTCTACCCACTAAGTTGTTTGTAAAAGCTCAAAGGATACCTTTTTCATAAAACATCCATGGTTTTCCCCAAACATAACAGTAACTGCTATATATGAAGTGATTTACTTTATATGAGGCAAGCAGTTTATATATACCATTTTAATAAATCCATACAGAAAATCTGCAGGCTACTTGTTTAAATCCTGAGTTTACGAATACAGTCCATAGAATTTAAATAAGTATTTAAGACTAATTGGACTGCTGCAAGTTGAATTAAAATTAAAAATTATAATTTTAAAGCAATTTTAGATATATTCTATTTCTGTTGCATTTATCTGTAGCTCTTTTTTTCATATTGTTTCTAGTACATTCTAAGTCTCTATGTAATAGGTATCAGCTTTTTTCTGTGGCAACTGGTTCAAGGATTTATAGCCAGTGGGTACTCACTACATATTTATTTGACAAATCAAAGCATGGGTTTTAATTCAGAGAGAAGAAGCAGAGACAAAGGAAAGTCACAAATATGACAACATATAAAAAAACAAACTCACACATTAAATATTCAGAGTTTTGAGTCTTTTTCTTTGTTAATTCCTGTAGGTAATACTGACTCGCATTGCAAGTTGATTTTTTGTTTTCAGTTTTGCTTTTTCAATTTGTAAGACCTTAGAGAGCCACTTCAAATATAGTGCTAGGCCTCTATATATTCATTTCTTAATAATAATATTTCATTTACTAAAGAAAATCAAGTGTGTTTTATTAAGTGTAAAAATCCATGATAAAACCAAAATACTCTTTGATCAAATGAGTTATAGTATTTGTAGGTTACATTTATTCTCTAAATTGACCTACTTTTCTTTGTAGAACCTCCTTCTAATCCATTTAATCACAATAATGTTATATTAGCCATTTTTCCTTAAGAAATGATTTCTAAATTGTTCCATGGCACACAAATGCTTATTTTTTCCCCATGTTTTCTTTAAAGAAAACATATATCTAAGAGATTAAATGAGGTTACAAAGTTCACATAGTCTTACAAACCTTGATGTTAAGAATCAGATGCTTAGCCTTAACAGCATACAATTGTGATATTCATTGATTTCTTTGTTTTGAACCAGTTACTCTACTGAGCACTTTAACATAAATCACTTAAATTAAGCATGGCAAAAAAAAAAAAAAAAAATCTATGCTTCATTATTACTTAAGTTTTTTGTATTAGAGAACTAAAGAATCAATAATTTTAGCAAATTGCTCTAATTTATTGAGTTAGTAACAGAGTCTTGATTGGAAACTCTTAAGTGTTGTCTTTGGTAGGCATAGGTTCTTAATGATTAGTCTTGTGTGTTTCTTCAGAGGTGGACCAATGTTTATTGTGATCCTGCCCCAGGCCGGGCCTCTGTTAACATCTTTCATGACAAATCTGTTCATTTATTTCTCATAAAAAATCATGACATATTTCCTTATCATTTCCTTCTCTATCTCCTGGGGAATTTCTTATAATAATAATTGTTAAGTATTTATTAATTGCCAGGTACTCTTCTAGATGCTGGGAACAAAACAATGTGTAAAACTAAACTCTCTTTTCATCAAATTTACACTTTTTTAGAGATTTCCTCTTTGACCGATAGATCATTTAAAAGAGCTTTGCTTTCCTAGAGTACAGTTACTAACTTCTAATTAGGTTTCCTTGTAACTGGATAATACACTCTGTAAACTGTGAATCTGTTTAAACTTACCAACATTAGATTATGTACAGTAAAGGGTCTACCATGGTGAATATACATGAACACTAGAAAACAATATTGACTTTGCAGTTTTCTAGAAATATCAATTAGTCCAAAGTGTTATTTAGATCTATGTCTTTGTTTTTGTTTTCTTATTTTTTCCCCAGTTGTATCACTTACTAAGAAGCTGGTGTTAATAATCTTTTTCTATAATTGTGAAATTATTTATCCATTCTTTTTAATGCTGTCAGATTTGCTTCAAGTATTTTGAGGCTTTCTTATCAGGTGTATATATTATAATTGATATTGTTTTTCTAATAAATTTTTATTTCTATCACTATGCATAATACTTTTTTTGTTGAAGAAGTACTTTTTTTTGTTAATATATATTCTCAAAGCCGCATGTCCTCATTTATTGTTTGAAATGTATTTTCTAGCAATGTAACTATTCCCTATTTTTTATATTCAAAGTGGATTCCTTGTAGGCAGTAAGAAGTTAGATCTGGTTTTTAAAAATTCACTATGTCAGTCTAATATTTCTTTCTTTAGTCCTTAGAATCTGTTTCTCACTAGCATAATTTCCACCTTGCCTGAGAAACTTCCTTTATAATTTAATGTAGAACATAACTATTGTTCTCTTGATTTTCTTATTCACCCGACTATGTCTACTTCACATTTAGCTGCAGGTTATGTTCAATGGGTACAGAATACTAAAGTGACAGGTACTTTATTATGTCTTCTTTTCTTTTTTTTCTTCTTTTTTTTTTTCCTTTCTTTCTCTCTGAAATTTGAAAATGTTGCTCCACTGTCTTCTAGTCATGGTTTCTGACAATCTACTTGGATTATTATTTCTGTATGTATAATGTTTCATTTTTCTCTAGTGCTGTGAAGATTTTCTTTATATTTGGTTTTTCACAATTTGATTTAACAGATATAGGCATAGTTTTTTAAGACCTTATGTTGCAGAATTTTGCTCCCTAGTTCAGCTAAAACCTGGGTTCTTGTCATATGACCAGTAAAATTTAGGAATGCAGAAACATTGAAAGGTGAGTAGAGCAGGATTTTATTGAAAAAACAAACAAACAAACCAACTTTCAACAACGCAACAGGGGTTCCTGATAACAGGTCCTCATCTCAAAGACTGATTCCCGGGTTATCACAGGAGCTGAAGACACAGACTCCTCTCATGCATAAGTGGCTCCACCCACTTTCCCCAGTGCCCATACTCGGCTCCAGTCGGCTGTGGGCAAGCCCGGACAAGCCCTGGGAAGGTTCCCTCATCTACACAAAAGCATCTGATGTAAATACTTGTGTGGAAGGTTGGAAATTCTCTGGGTACACCCTTTTATCTGCCTAAGCATTTGGCTGTTTCATTACCCCATCTAAAGAGGTACACCTTACTGCCATTAGCATAAGGATAAGGATAAGGATGAAGACCAATTTTAATTGCTTCCTGCTGACAGGGAAGCTATTTTGGGAAAACCACAGTCAGATTTCACTCAGAGGCCTATCTAAGGGTTCCCAGCAAAAAAGGCCATCATCCAAGGCTCCAGTTGCAGACCGTTTGGAGTCTGACGGCCTAGAAATAAGAAGAGAAAAACCAGTTTATTAGAAAACATGTATAGAAACAAAACAAGGAGTGAATAAGGTCAACTCGAAAATCCAGAGCGCTTTTACTAGTTTGCACAGGAAGAGGGAGGCCAAAAGCCCAAATGATAAAAAAGAAAAACCTTTTAACCTTTTGCAGCATGTCAGGCTTCTGGGTTCCCTTCCCCTGAACCCAGTCCTAAGCCAACTATTCAAAGGTTTGAGAAATTACCTCTTCCCAGTTTGAAGTATGCATCTGAAAGAAGCGTCCTGTGGTACAGAGACACCACTACCTACCTACCAGTGAATAGAGGACAGAGGAAGACAAAGGAAAAAATAAGACATTTATTTCAGAAGAGTTCCAGGTGTTTAGGATGTGTTATAAAGGGGTACAGACTAAAGAGAAATGGCTACTCATCTAGAAAAATAGGCTAGCAGGTATGTCTGGTTTCTTTCTATAGCAAATACTTAGGGTATGTGAGGGAGAGAGAGTGAAGTGTTCCTCTTTCTTTCCTTGTATTGCTGAATCCTGGCAACTGTGCCAGGTGCCACCCATGGGTGTCAAAGTGGCTTTCATTCATGATTAAAGGGGGCCTAAGGGGTGGGAATAGCTGCTCTTTCTCACATACTCCACATGTCCCCTTCCGGCAGTAGCCTTTGAATTCTCTAGACTTCATTTATGCCATGGATACTAGCATATCCTTTATCCGTGAAATCAGAAACTTGGCTTGATCAAGTCGTGCTCACCTGTGCTGTGCCTTTTGACTTTTATTATTGTCTGGCTTCTGGATCCCTGAGATCAAGTTTTTGTAGACCTTTGACACAAAACTTAGAATTCAGTTTGGGACCAAAAATGTGTCTCAGCATGGGAGTTTGCATGGACTCATGATCATGAGCCGAATGCTAAAGGGAAGCTGTGGAATTGAATTCTCTCCAACAAGGGAAGGAAAAGAATGTCTTGTGACACGCCCAGATAACTGGTGGCTATAGTCATGCTTGCTAAGAGTAGGGTACGTGGGGCTTTGCTTTGGTTAGCTCCCTTGGTTTTACTTTCCCAAAAAGGAAACCTCTGGGTGATGGGCATCCTATTTATTCCCATCAGCTGGCAGGATTTGCAGGATAATTGTTCAGAACTAAAATATCGATCCAAATTTTTACATTATCCATCCCCTTTTGTACTTTCTGATCTGCAGTCAGAGAGTGCTGATTGGTTCACAGGAACAAGCAGGGTTAGTCTAAAATGTATGCAAAAACTTAAAAACAAATAATGAATTTAGAAACTAATGATGATAAATTTTAAAACATAATTTCTCTCTGTCTAGTCCTCATTTCTGATAAAAACAAATCATGATAGGACTGTGTTACTTGCAAAATAGACTTTAGTCTTACCCTTGGCTTACTTATTTGCATAAAATGCAGCAAGAATAATTATAGGCGCTTCAGATTAGCTTTGATGGAAATCTGTTCCACAAGAAATCTCAGAGAAGACCATTTAAAGTTGAGCCAAGCCCTAGGTTTGTAGCTTCAAACACCTGTGAGTTGGGTAAACTCTCTTCCTGAGATCCCAAGAGCATGTGGTATCTGGGCCTGTTGGAAACTGACATTCTTTACTCACTACAGGTTAAGAACCCTGTATGTGGACTGTGTAGACAAAGGTATGAGGCCAGTTTTCCCAAGGGGCTCTCATCAGCTCTGCAAGCTGATCTTGACTCCTTAAAGGGAAGCGCATCTTTCCCAATCAAAGCCTGGTAAAACAATCAGTTTCTCCAATTGCATTCTGTTGCAAAAGAAAAAGGATTCTTACTGCACTGATGCAAATGACTATACTGCAATGGGTTAAGAAAACTCACTACTAGTTTCTAAATTCTGAAGAAGCCAGGAAGGAAGAGACAATATGCTCCAAATTTTGTTCACAGGAGGACATCTTACTCATTTATTAAAGGTCATAAATAACTCAAAATAAGTTTGCTGGACTCTGAAAAACAAAGCAATGATCAGCAATATTCCAAACAAAAATTAAAAAGATTACTTCAGTTTTCTATTAGTTCAGTCCATTCAGTTAACTCTTGTTTTGCTTGATATCTGTGAACATTTTAATTTTCATGAGTCCTGTATGTTTTTTCTTTATTCCAATGTCACAATCTCCAATGTTATCAGAAACCTGCATTTGAGAACACCTGTCAAAGTTCCACAGCTTATTGTAAACCAACCATTCAAGAGGATGAAAACAAGACAACAATGGTCTGTGAGTGACAAAATGTCCAGGGTAGTTATAGTCAGAAACATAATTAACAAATAAATTTGGTTATCTCCGTGGTTTACAATAACTTAACATAATAACTGTAATTATGATTGATAGCATATACTCAAACATTAGAATTTTAGAAATCCCATACAATTTTGGAACATATATTAGTATTATTCACCAAAATATGACCTAAAAAAGATTTAACATCATTTTGTCAATCCCACGTACCTAGAACATATCAAAAAATCCTGTTCACCTTTTTTTTTTTTTTTTTTTTTGATACTCTAGGGGCACTCTGTAGCATCTAAAAGCCTGGTGTCAAGAAAGACAATTTTAAAACTGAAGTTTGCTTTGGGGAAGCCTGTTAAGTATGTTAGAGATTTAAAATACTTGATGTTATGAAATGGAATTCCAGATTATCATAAGTTATTTACTTTGCCAAAATGACTCAGAAATTTAAAAAGCAAAAATCTAACTATTTACAAATTTTGCTAAAGAGTAGCTTAGTGCTTTAAGAGTATCTTGTTACACTTTTTTTTTTTTTTTCCAAAATGGAGTCTTGTTCTGTTGCCCGGGCTGGAGGGCAATGGCACAACCTCCGCTTACTGCAAACTCTGCCTCCCAAGTTCAAGCAATTCTCTGCCTTAGCCTCCCAAATAGTTGGGATTTTATGCACCTGCCACCACGCCCAGCTAATTTTTGTATTTTCAATAGAGAAGGGGTTTCACCATCTTAGCCAGGCTGATTTTGAACTCCTGACCTTGTGATCCACCTGCCTCAGCCTCCCAAAGTGCTGAGATTACAGGTGTGTGCCTGGTCCCTTGTTGTGTTTTTATTTCAATACTGAATTTACAGAAAAATTATATAATATCCTTTGAATTTTTTCCATATGTTCACACATGGAATTTCCTTTGCAAGATTAATTTTACAATTCTTCCACAACTTATTTGAACTTTTAGCATTATCTTATTTAATTGAAAACAACCTTTTAACCTTAGGCAAAATTTTAAATTTCTATGACTTCCTATAATCTTTTACTAAGAACACATTTTACTGTTCTTACATACTTCAAATGTAAATATATTTTTAGTAGTCTTAATTACATTATAATGGTAACTACTACCAATTTTTACCTTTAATGTAAAACTTGGTAAGTTATTTCAATTATGAGCTAGGTGCAGCCAAAGTTTGACTCCTTCCAGCACAATTAGGGCATGGCTGGTAACATCTGTTCCTAGGCCTTACCAATTGTGAAGCCAGCAAACTGAATCATTCACAAAGAGCAGTTTATAACCTTAAAATATTTAGCAAACCTAGTATCTGCCCTGCATAATTTACTCCACCTATTTACATTTTGATGACATATGCATTTCACCAATAACCTTTAAGGCTGATTTTATTTCTCAAAGATTAAAGTCACAAGAACTAAAAGCTACCACAGCTTTTATCTTTCCTTTAAAAAATATTCAAGAGCTTATTTTTAATTAGGCCAATTAATTAGAGCTGTTTTTATAAACATCACAAACATAAAACATATATAACTGCACAGACTGGCAGAAGGAAACTCAACAGCCACAAGATTTTCCATTTGCCAATCTCATAATTGGATTATTGTCCTCTAGGCGGTTACCTTTAAGAGACAGGGCTAGGAAAACGTGCTGCTTCTAGGGCATAATAAACAGGCATAACTGGGAGGCAAAAACAGATTTTGACAGAAATTTATCTGCTTTCTAATTCCTGGGGTTCCATGAAGAAAACAGATTTCTTCCCAAAATAGGGTCAATAGTGCCTTCTGTTTTTCCCAAGGAGTCCCATGGCCCCCGGAGTCATCTTAGGGCTTCTCCTGCATACATCAAAAATGGCAAAACAAAATGGAGAAAAATCTCTTTTTCCAGCCAAGCAAAATCCAAGGAAAAAAACAAAACCAGCAACATAAATGCCTTTTAAATATGCGTATAACTTGGATATCCACTTTTAATTCAGCTGAGCGCTCTTTAAGAAAATTGTTTTTTTTTTTTTTTTTTTTGAGACGGAGTTTCGCTCTTGTTACCCAGGCTGGAGTGCAATGGCGCGATCTCGGCTCACCGCAACCTCCGCCTCCTGGGTTCAAGCAATTCTCCTGCCTCAGCCTCCCGAGTAGCTGGGACTACAGGCGCACGCCACCACACCCAGCTAATTTTTTTAAATCCTTTGTTATCTGATGTTAGTTGTGCCAAGCAGCCAATATTTCTGGCTTTCAAACTTTACTAAAGGCTCAGGGAAAGAAAAATCCAAGGCTCTTTGTGAAGGAGAAAAGAGTCAACAAATTGCAAAGGTCACACAGATATCAAACCAGAAAGCGTTTATTCCCTAAGCCAGGATCGAACCCAGCTGCCATTGTAAAATGGTGGAGGCTAAACAAAACATTGCCATGAGGTTACAGGTCACAATTGCAAGGAGGTAAAACAAGATGGGGACCTGCAGCAAAGTTTGCTATTGACTCATACAGAAAAGCATGAAAAGCACACTAGATTGGCTACAGATTAAGATCAATCTCAGGAATCCTTTTTAATAATTAAAACTTTACAGAGAATATAAACAGTGATCCTTATAATTTCCAGCCTAGTAAAACATCTTCTAAAAGGAAAAAATAAAAACTCTGACTTAAAAGTTAACTGCTGGCAGGGTAGGGAAAGTTAGAAAAGTTTGAAGTGCAGGGTTGAAAAGATGCCTGTGAGAAGAACATCTTATTCTCATGCAAATGAATCCTCCTACAGGGCAAGAAACTTAAGAAGGAAGCAGAGAGCCTCTGGTTCATCTGACCATCCCTTAAAAAAAGGAAAAGGCTGATATTCTCAACCCCTGGAAGTGACTGGAGTGAAGGGGAAGGAGGCATAATTTCCTCTACCCTCAGAAAATGTCAGAGGACACAAAGGCTTAGAAGAAAAAGGAAAAAAAAAGGGTTTTTTTTTTGGTTGGCATCTTATCCTTTCTCAAGCCCCATGTTTGGGTGCCAAAATGTTGCAGAATTATGCTCCTTAGTTCATCTAAAGCATGGGTTCTTTTCACACCACCAGGAACATTAAGGCATGTGGACACATTGAAGGATGAGTAGAGCAGGATTCTATTGGGCAAAAAGGAAAACAAAAAAACAAACAAAACTACTAACAAAGTGAGAGGGGTTTCTGCTTAACAGCCCCCACCTCACGCATTGATTCCCAGGTCACCACAGGAGCTGAGGAAGGCAGGCTCCTCCCCTGTGCAAGGTATGCATTCCTCATGGCTCCACACATTTGCCCCAGTGTGCATGTCAGGCTCCAGTCCACTGTGGGCATGCCCATATAAGCCCTGGGCAAGTTCCCTCATCTGCACAAAAGCATATGGTGTAAACACTTGTGGAGAAGGCCGGAAATTCTCCAGGGACCCCTTTTTATCTGCCTAGGCATTTTGCTGTTGTACTTATACTAGTTGGAATTCACTGAGTTTCTTTAATTTGTAAATGTATGTCATTTACTGTGTTGCAGTTTTTGAAAGCCTTTGGATATTTGGAAGTATGCCCCAATTTTACCTTTGGGTACTGCAATTACACGTGTGTTAGACCTTTTAATATTGCCTTTCATGTTCTGAGCTTTCTTAT
The DNA here is from genome assembly GCA_004027835.1 of Alouatta palliata. Taxonomy (NCBI): domain Eukaryota; kingdom Metazoa; phylum Chordata; class Mammalia; order Primates; family Atelidae; genus Alouatta; species Alouatta palliata. The sequence goes on along the minus strand of PVKV010003481.1, from coordinate 56,559 downwards.
TTTTCCATTTCAAAGTTACTCTTTAGTCTCATTTATTTTCCTATGTTCTTTATGTTGGGTAATTTCTATTGAGGTATTAATTTGTACCTTTTTATTTATATTCAAAGTGGATGCCTTGCAGGCAGTAAGAAGTTAGATCTAGCTTTTTGAACGTATTTTATGTTTAATATATTTTCCCACTTTCATTCTTTTTTTGCTATTTAACTTATTTAATAAATTTTTAATTTCAGGTATTTTATTCTCCATTAAAAAATTTCTATTTGTTTCCTCTGTCACATACCTTTGTCTGTGCTGATATTTACTATCTGTAGTGGTGTTCATCCCTAACTCTCCTCCTCAACCTCATTTTTTTCTCTCTAGCTCACAGGATGTCCATTAATTTTTTTTTTTTTTTTTCCCCCTAGCCAGATAGATAGCGGAGTGTCTAACAAGACTTTTAGTCCTCTATGCTTTTCTACTCTGTTAATGGGAAAAAAATATCCCAAGGAAAAAAAAATGAAAATCACTTTAATGACAGTTGCTTTTTCAAATTTTAACTTCTCTTAAAAAATCTAATTTCTTTATTTTCAGAATTTTCAATTAGGGTATTTTTAAGTTACTTTTCTTACCCTAAAAAATGTATCCAAAGTTTTTAGTTACAATGAGTAGGATGGATGGACTTTAAGGAGCTTTCACTGCCAAAGAGTAAACAGGATTTCAGGGTTATATTTTTGCTTTTGTTTTTATTTTTTGAGATTAACTTTAAAATAAATTTGTTAAGTCTTCTTTCTGATATTCCACTTACTATAAATAAGAATATTATCTAAACAATAGATTTATTTTTAATAGACAAGTTTAGAATATTTATATTAGTATTTATATAAAGAAAACACACAGATTTTATTTAGTCTTCTTGTCCTATTAGACACTTATATAAATATATAATTAAAATAAAGCTCTTTAATTATATTCCATTTGATCATACAATTGTCTTACAGAATTTTCTTCCTTCACTTTTTTTTGTTGCAATTATGAAACAGATTGTTATGTATCATTTACTCTCTAAGTACTTTGCTGGTATAAGGAAAAGTTATAAACTTTATATAAATACTTCTATTTAGTGGTTTCTTAAATTTTATTTTTTTCTCAGGCATAGAATTATATCATTTAAATTATTTTGTGTCATGCTTTTCAATCTTTTACAACTTAGTTGCTTTTATTTTATTTCTTATAATTTTATGATCAAGTAAATAAAAATGAGACATTTCATACAACTTTATTTTATTTTTTTTTATATGGAACACTTCACGAATTTGCATGTCATCCTTGCGCAGGGGCCATGTTAATCTTCTCTGTATCATTCCAATTTTAGTATATGTGCTGCTGAAGCGAGCACATGCAATTTTATTTTATCTTTAAATATTATACAGGACTTTGTATCATCTGTTGAAATAATCAATTACATTATCTTAAGAGTTTTGGAGGTAATATTCATATAACAGATTTCTCATCCTTGATGCACTCTCTCACATGAAAAGAGAATGCTCTATCTCTATTACACATGCTTTCTCAATGTAACACTTTATTATCTATCCACTCCTAATTTCATTCTATTCATGATGTGTAGATGACTTAATGTTAATCGCTAAGTTGAGGAAGAATTCTTTATGAAGGATACAACTCTCTGTTTCCTTTTTCTTTGGAACTAAGAGATTGTCAAAGGCCATATGCACTGCTGTTTCCTCTGGCTCACAGTAAAACAGCTTGTTCCTGAGGAAGACTCTGTTTAGACAGAATACCCTTGAACAATTCTGGAATCTAGTAATAAGCCCCTTTCCTCACAAGAAAGCACTAATCAAGTAGAATCTGGTTTAACTTTACCGGTTTCTTATCCAATTTCTCATTTGATTAAGAACTTGGGCATACAAGAGTGGTGTTATTTATCAGCCCCCTTGGTACATCAGCATTTTATTGCTCTTAATTTAATTGGGTATACTGTCAATCATATGAGTTCTACTTAATCATGCATGTGCTATTCTAATATTTTTTTAGTAATTGTCAACAAAATTTTATTGTTGTGTTTTCTTAGAATCAAAATAGAAATTTTTTGTTACTTTAAATTTTGAAGCATTTTTATTGCCTTTACTGGTTATTCTTTGAACATTTTTAAATGTAATTGAGTGATTCTGTTTTCTTAACTTTGAATCAAATCAGATTTTTTATAAATAACAATGTAAATTTCACAGTTGGCCAATGATATAATTTTCTATTTTACATATCACATGTGAGTGTGGAAGCCACCTTCTAATTAGTGGTTCCTTAAACTTTATTTTTTTCTCAGGCATAGAATTATGTCGTTTAAATTATTTTGTATCAGGCTTTCCAATCTTTTACAACTTCATTGCTTTTATTTTATTTCATATAAATAAAGCTACCCTCCACACTCACATGGGTTGTGTAAAATAGAAAACTATACCATGGACCCACTGTGAAAATATACTAGAATAATACATTCAATCTTGTCTGAATTTAGTATTATAAATATTTGCTATCATGGTGGCTACAGTTTTTTTTTTTTTTTTTTTTGACTCATTACTAACACAAGTATGTTTCACGTGTTAAAATCTGAGTCAATTTGAAAATCACATTAGTTACAACTTTCATTGATAATAAGTGCTATTTTGGTTTGGCATTTTTTCATTCTTTCAAATTAAGGCAATGAAAACTAAAAATCATAGCATATGATGTGCTGAAATTTTTCTAAAGTGTGCATAGTGATTTAAAGTCATTGAAAGGCTTTGCATTTTATGGGTACTCTACTGTGGAATTTAGAGCACTTCAATAATTTTAAATTACTCTTCACTACACAAAGCAATTTAAATTTATTGGAAACGAAATCTGGAAGAGTTCAAATTCTGGGCAATGTTGTACATATTGCTTGAAAATTACTAAAAGCACTTAAGTGTTTTTTTATATACACTTCATTTAAAGGTGATCCAAGCTTTTTAGTGTGGAATGATATAGAACATTTGGAAGTGCTAGAATTACTCCAACTTCAATTCTAATTCAGAAAATTTAAGTTTTTTGATAAGTACATGTATCTGATATTATTTAACTCTTCAAATATTCATAACACAATCTTTAAAATATAGAAATATATTTAAAAATATTTTTGTAATGGTCTTATTTTCCAGTCTTTTTACAATTCATTTCAGGGAAATTAGTGAAGTTCCACTGATAATAATTTGGAAAGTTCTGACCTAAGTTCAGATGAATTCTGATTCTGTTAAAATGGTAGCATCAAATGGTTTCATTATATCTGTTATATACAATATCATTATATGCTACTACAAGAAAGTACATATTATGGAAACAATCCAATCTCAATACAATATGCATCCATTATAATTAAATCTATTGTTTTACTAAGTTAAATAAAAATCTTCAGACATATACGAAATATTTTGCAAATCTGAATGTGTCTTACATTAAGAATTGGTAGCCTCAAACATGAATGGAATTTTCAGTGAGAGATACATCTTCAGATGATGTTTGAAAAAGTGAATATTAAAGGCATTCTGTCTCATGCCTTACAACATTTTAGCACTGGGTTTCTCTCCCTGATACAGCTTCAAGTTTATGTACAAAGCAACATGCTGAGGAACAACAGTAACTAATGCATGGTTTTGTCTGCACATTATAAGAAGTGTCATTTAAAAATAGATCTACCTGTGCACAATATTCTCCTGAACCTTAAAGAATGGAGAATTTTCTCATTTTACCTCAGTAAAGAAGTAAGCCCTTAAGCATTTTGTCAGCATTTCAGGAGTGATGAATAAGCTGGCTTGAAGTACTTCATGCATACATTTTAATGATTAGAAGGGACTATAATTCTCTCTAGCCTACCTACAATTCTGTAGGAACTTAACTCCTGAAACTGAATCTGTATTATTTAGTAGGCATCTTTATAAATGAATTTAGAAATGCTGCACACAGTATTTGCCTCCAGTGGCATTCATTCTAATTAAATTATAAATAAAGCAGTGCAGGTGTAAACCAACCTAAAACTTTCTTCACTACCGAAAGGCAGAGAAAATCCTTAAATAGATTCCTTTACATTACTAGTGACTGAAATGACATTGAGTGTTGTCCATTCACAGCTTCTATTTTTATAAGAGCTTCAACTTAAATTGTCTATGCCTTGAAGACATTCACTACAGTGTCCTTGCAACAAGTAACATGAGACTCAAATTCATGTATGTCACAAGTGAAAACACTAATATTATGATCTATTTGTAAAATAGTATTCAATAGCTTATTTGAAGATGTTAAACAATCATAGTTTGAATGCTTTGATGAAATTTGGAAGATGCAAGTGCCTCTCGTTGTTTGGAGACATCAAAATTGATCTTGACTTTGATTTCCAGTGATGGTCTCACTTAACACTTTGTGAATATGTTAATTGGATAGAGCAGTATTAGAAGACACATAGTTACAATGCGTTTTTAAAAGACACATATACCAAATGTTAGAAACCCAACTCAACATCATAGAATTGTTATGGGTAAAACAAAGAAATTCTTTTAGACTTGATTTTTGAGAAATAGTTATGAAGATAGAAGAAGGAGTGATGGAAGTGAAAAATAAGTGGCTTATGAAATTAAATATTTACTTTAGCTTGCAAGGAAAAAAAATTACCATTGTTAAATCTTAATGCAAAGAACACTTGATTTGATTGTCAGTGAGTACTCAGTTTGAAAAACACTGGTATCTATAAACAATTTCTTCCTAACAGAAGAAATTGTTTGAGGAACCTCAAACCTAATTGCCAAATTGTGAATATGACTAAATTGACTCTTACATTACTATTTACACAGTTTAACCTCTTTTCATTTTAGCAAAGTTAGCATTTTGTAAGAATTAAAATAATAAATAGAAATCTATCAAGGGGTGAGAGCTAATAAAATCTCATGGACAACAATATAAAAAGAAGAATGTGGAAGAAAATGACAGAGGCATTAGATTTGGCACTAAGGCAAATAAACTGTACTGAAAGAGCTTCTGCTATAATAAAATTAAAAAATGAAAAAAAAAGTACAATATTCACAGCTGGGTGTGGTGGTTCATGCCTGTAATCCCAGCATTTTCTGAGGTTGAGGTTGGCAGACCATCTGAAGTCAGGAGTTCGAGACCAGCCTGACCAACATGATGAAATCCTGTCTCTACTAAAAAAAAATAACAAAATTAGCCAGGCGTGATGGCATCTTTTTAATCATTAAAAATAGCAAAAATATTCACAAATATGAGAATAAGTAGAAATTTTATCATGTAGACCAGTGCACAGTAATGAACCATAGCTACAAGTAGCAACATGAATTAACCTTAATAACATAATGGTGAGTACAAAAAACAAGTTTCAAAGCACTGAATGTACCATAATGCTATTTTGGTACAGTACAACAATAAATTAAACTCTATAAACTTTAGAAATGCATGCACTTATGAAAAATATATCTAAACGTTTTAAAATAATGATAAACCTAAGTGTATGATAGTGCTTACATCTTGTAAGTGAAAGCTAGGGAGGTAGAGAGTTAATATTTAAGACGGGCACAAGGACAGAACTGTAACTTCAGCTCTTATTGATGGGGCCAGTATTAATTATCATTATACTTTAGAACTCACAGATTTTACTATTCTTTTTGTATGAATCAAATATTATAAAGTGAAGCTAAAGAAAATAGTCAAGGAAAAACGTAACTCCCCCAGAAACACTTTGATTGTTTTGTTAGCGATATTATTTTTCAAAGATTTATGATTCTTTTCTTTTTAATTCTAAATTGAACTCCTCTATTTTGGATTATGAACATATTGCTCAAATGCATTTTTTAAATGGATAAATATTTTTCATGAAGGTAGTTTTTAGTAATTCCGAGAGAGTTTAATTGAAACTAAAAGGTAATGATAAAATAGCCAAATTATTATCTATCAATAACTTATGTGATTTTATTTTAAATGACAACTTTCATCTCATGAATGGTTCATGAGTAAAGTATGTACTCTTTACACTGATTATAGATTAAGAAATAAAAATAGAGTGAAATTAATTCTATGCAGTCAAGCTATTAAATAATAAAATCAAAATTTGAACATGGATGTTTCTTATATCACAGTGCCTGCTTTTATCCACTATGGTATGCATTTAATACTTTCTTTAAATTCTTTAAATTCTCCCTTTCCTGGATGATACAGAGGCATAGGTGATTTATTAATTTTTAATCGCTATTTTAAATTAAAAAGAAATGTGTATTGTGAATGTCAACAACTTTAATGAAGACTATATATATTTAGAACAATAATTAATTTGTAGGAGACTTTGTATTTATATATACTACTCTTTTGACTCTTAACTTTTACATATCTATGAGTATCCTTATCTCCAAGTCAATGTGAGATTGGGCAGTACTTACACGTTTGCAAAACCAAAATATTTAGGGTTGGTGTCTTTATTAATCTTTTTTTTCGAGAAGTTTTAAATTTCTAGATTCATTGTTTTGAAAATATGTGTAATAAACAAATAGTATTTCTTGTTTGTTTTCTGTGAATGTCCAGCCTTTTTCACTTACCTGTATATATTATTCATTAAAATTAGTTGTTTATTTAGGAAAATTCTTTCTATTATTAGTTAGTACAAAAGTAATTGTGGTTTTTACGTTGTTGGGATTTGCCATTTGATATTGGAATACATTCTTAAATAAATGTATTTAAGAATACATTCTTAAATAATTTTAATGGAAATTTCTCACTATGTTTTTTTGCTAATGACTTATTACTTGCTATTTATTTTATGTTTATTTTAGACTATGGAAGTGATGTCAGATGAAAAGCAAATTCAAGAGATTTTCTTATTGGAGTTTAAACTAGATCACAAAGCAGTGGAGACAACTCTCAACATCAACCCATTTGGCCCAGGAACTGCTTACAAACATGCAGTGCCCTGTTGATTAAAAACTTTTGCAAATGAGATGAGAGTCTTGAAGATGAAGAGCATAGTGACTGGCGATCAGAAGATAACAATGACCTATTGAGCGCAATTATCGGAGCTGATTCTCTTACACCTACCTGAGAAGTTGCCAAAGAACTCAGTGTCAACCACTCTACGGGTCATGTGGCATTTGAAGCAAACTGGAAACATGAAAAAGCTCAGTAAGTGGGTGCCTCATGAACTGAGCGAAAATCAAAAATACCTTCAACTTGAAGTGTTGCCTTCTCTTATTCTACACGACAACAAGGAACCATTTCTCTATTGGATTTTGGATTGTGACGTGCAACAAAAGTGAATTTTTTTTTTTTTTTGAGACGGAGTTTCCCTCTTGTTACCCAGGCTGGAGTGCAACGGCGCGATCTCGGCTCACCGCAACCTCTGCCTCCTGGGTTCAAGCAATTCTCCTGCCTCAGCCTCCCGAGTAGCTGGGACTACAGGCACGTGCCACCATGCCCAGCTAATTTTTGTATTTTTAGTAGAGACAGGGTTTCACCATGTTGACCAGGATGATCTCGATCTCTTGAGCTCGTGATCCACCCGCCTCGGCCTCCCAAAGAAGTGAATTTTTTTTACAACTGCTTATGACAAAGTTCAGTGGTTGGACTGAAAAGAAGCTTTGTCAAGCACTCCCCAAAGCCAGACTTTCACCAAGAAAAGATCACGGTCACCGTTTGGTGGTCTGCTGCTGGTCTGATCCACTACAGCTTTTTGACTGAACCATTACATCTGAGAAGTATGCTTAGCAAATCGATGAGATGCCCTGAAAACCGCAATGCCTTCAGCCAGCATTGGTCAACAGAAAGGGCCCAATTCTTCACCACAGTGCTTGACCACAGGTTGCCCAACCAACGCGTCAAAAGCTCAACAAATTGTGCTCTGAAATTTTGCCTCATCCGCCATATTCACCTGACCTCTGGCAAATCGACTATCACTTCTTCAAGCATCTTGACAGCTTTGCAGGGAAAATGCTTCCACATCCAGCAGGATGCAGAAAGTGCTTTCCAAGAGTTCATTCAATTATGAAGCAAGGACTTTTATGCTACATGAATAAACAAACTTATTTCTTGATGGCAGAAATATTTTGATTTTAATGGCTCCTATTTTGATTAATAAAGATTTGTTTGAGCCTAATTAGAACGATTTAAAATGCATGGTCTGAAACCAAAACTGCTTTTGCACCAATTGAATACTTTCATGCTATCTAATGATGTAAAATTTTAATTTTATTTTTATAGTCTCTTAAACTTCTTGTTGCACTCTGAGACATAATGGCATAATAATTAATAAATGGCTATTTTTAATAAACTGTATCTGAATTTTAGCACATTTAACTTCTTTCAGAAAAAGTTTTTAAGCCTAGCAATAATATAAGATTTAAAAATATATCTTTTTCTGGAACAGAACAAAACTTTGGCACATATACTTTAAATCACATTGAAGTACATCAACAACTTTATAATAAAAAATGAGACAGTGAGGAAAAGTCATGAATAGTTTCCTCTAAAACAATTATCAGGTAACAATGTGAAACCCAAGATTAATTGACAGTATTTTTAGATTCGAATAATTATGTCTTTAAATATATGAGGTTTTGTCAACTCTTCCTGTCCTATGATGTCAAATCTAATGGGGAGTATAATATTATTTTATATATATTCACATATCTTTTCATCCACAGTTCTTGGCTCATAAGTCTCATAGTCCTTACTATTTCCTAAGTGACTAAAACAATAAGCATATATTTTGTTAAAGTATTTGGCCTTTTTTCCTTGGTTCCTGAATAGCTTCAGAATGATAAAAGTAAAAGACAGTCTTTTCTTATAATGTTGGTGTGCTTTAGGCTTCAGAAGCAGGCCTCATAAAATAGCATCTCCCTCTGAACTTCTTCTGCCCTCCTTTCACCTGCTCCTTTTTTTCCTCAAAGCAGCCCATAGAAACTGAAAATACTCTCTAATCTTCAACAGCCTTTCTGTCTTGGAGCTAGTTATAAAGAAATTTTCTGACCTACCGTGTCTGATTGTAGGTCATGAGACCCCTATTACATAAGGGATCTGGCCCTTTCTCGAGGAAAGAATGATGAGCAGAGAAGAATCTGAGCAGACAGGCCTTTCTGAGTTCCCCCACTCAGTCTACTCATATTAGATCATACACTTTTTGTCCAATCGCATTTCTACACAGTTGTCTATACTTAATCGTGCCTGTCATTGAAGTCTCCATAGAGGATCAGAGGGTGGGGTATGGAGAGCTTCTGGACAGCTGAACTCCTGGAGGTGCCTGGGGGATGGTGCATGCTGAAGAGCTCAAGGAGGCTCTGTGCTCCTTCCTTCCATCCTGAATCCCAGATGAAAAATGCATCTCTTCAACTGTATCTTTTAAAACAGCCTTTGCAATGGTAGTAAACGTAAGTACGTGTTTCCCTGAGTTCTGTGAGCTGCTCTTACAAATTAATTAATTAAAAAAAAAAGTTCTGGGAACCCCAATACAACCAGTCAGCCAGAAGCACAAGAAAAATAACCTGGGTTTGCGATTGTTAGTGTAGGTGGGATTCGGTCTTGTGGACTGAGCCCTCAACCTATGTGATCTGATGCTATCTCCATTTAGACAGTGTCAAACTGAATTGAATTAGAGGACATCCAGCTGGTTTCCTCTGCAGAACTGATCACTTGCGTGATATGTGGTGAAAATCCTCTGTGTTGGGTAGCAGAAGTCTTCTGTGTTAATTATAAGGGAGGATCCTTATATCTCTGAATATCTCGTGAGAAATTAAATGTATAAAATAGTCTTATTGCCCTGATAGTGTCTATGAAGTGCTTCATGTATTACTATCAATACTATTTGTCATGTATTTCCAAAAAGTTTTCTGTAATATTTTGAAACGTCAAATCCTCTGAAAGTATTAAAACTTTATATTAAGTCATTATGGAAGATTAATAAGAAAAACTACAATCTTAATTTAAACAAATATTGGTATAGATAATGTAACTGGTTGTTAATTATGGTTGGTTGTTCTTTGGTTCTGATTAGCTATTGATTGAAAAGTCAAAAATTATGTTAGATAATGAATGGATAGGTAAGCTGAAATGACAGCATTTACCTTTATACAAAACAATGTTCCTTTCTTGCTCCTATCATGAAAAATTTAAAGAAGATAATTTATTGTGGAGGTCTATGTTTGCCATTTATTTTAAATTTGTCTCTTTAAAATGGTCTCCTCTGATAAAATAGTATTATTTTATTTTACTAATCAAAAAGCTGAGGCTCAAAAACATCAAGTGGCATGCCTAAATCTTAAAGTAAGGAGAGCTTAAATTTAAAACTAGATTTGTATTAACTTCAAAATTATTTCTTCTACTACATCATGTTAGCTCTCCGAAAACCAGTTCTTGCTGCTCTGTTGACAAGCTTTGAAATATATAAATATTTCACATAGTGTAATAGCAAGTCACAGTATAAAAATACTTATAAAGTTGAATGAGAGAAAGTCAAGTATCACACTCCAAACAGCTAAACTATTCCCTCTGATGTCTTCTTGAAAGAAAAGTATTACTCAAATAATGTTGAAATATTGTATATAAAGCTTGAGGACACATTACAAAAAAAAAAAGATGACATGCTTCAGGCATAAGCATTGCTTTGCTATCATCAGTGAAAAGGTCTGACGATAAACAGATAAACTCAGAGTCAGATGTACAAAATATGTTGTACAAAGTAACGATAAGCCTTATTAGATGTGTCATGCCAAGTTTTGGACATACGAAAAATGTTTTCTATGGAACCACCCTGCTCTGAGAAGTGTTGAAGCTATAATACGCAGATAGTTATGACAGAAGTTACTTTTATAAAACCTTCCTTTCCACATTGTTTTATTCTGCTATTTCAGTTACTTGCTATTACAAAGTTTCTATAAATGTGTGAACTCATAGACTCTCAATTATGATGAATTGGCAAGTCAATCATTGTACCAATATCACATTGTTTTAATTATTCTAGCTTTATCGTAAAGCTAAATTATAAATTTTATAGACTAAGTCCCCGTCCACCTTATTCTGTCAATATTTTTTGATAACGACAGTTTCTTTAATATTCTGTATAAACATTTCAATCAGCTTGTAAGTTTTACAAGTAAAAATACTTGAAAAGCATTTATTAAAATTGTATTGAATGTGTGGGTATAATTAGGTGTATTGAAATTATTAGGATATGTTACAATTTATGTAAACACTTTATCGCTCACATAATAATTTATCCCCAATAAATCTTACAGTTTTTTACAAATGGCTTTTATAATATGTGTTCGATATATTTATATGTTCTTTATACTTTTTATTACTCTATTAAGACTTTAAAATAAAATTGCAATTTCGAATTGGTTGTTTAGTAAATATAAAACTTGATTTTTGTATATCTATCTAGCAACATTATCACATTTTAAGTACTAATTCGTCTTGGGGTTTTGGGGAAAATTATATCATCAATCTATAAATAATAATTTTTTTCTTCCACATGATAATTAAATCTTCTTTCTTGAGATATTGTGCTACCTGGCCAGGGATTTTACATACAAACACACATACACACACACACACACACACACACACACACACACACACTATATCATTTTTATATTTTAACTATTTTTTAATTTTAAGAATGCATATATTTATTTTATCAAATAGTTTTTATAATAGGTCAGAAAAGAACTCCAGAGGATATTTTTTTTCTGAATTGTGTGTGCAAGCACAATTTTTAGTTATAGGCATATTTCAAAAATCTTATTGTCCAAAAAATGCTTTTACAGACTAAGGCACTCTAAAAGATCAATATGCTCTATTTTATGCCAATACATCTTAAAATCTTATTTTTTTTTGTAGTGGAAATTTTCAAATTAACTTATGAAGAACAGGTAGATAAAATAAGTAAAATAGAATACTGAAAAAATAATATCATTATACTCAAATTTTTAAAAGTTCTAAAAGCAGAGTTTAGCAAGTGAATTATCTTAAACCTCCAATAAGTAGAAGTTACAGAGGAATTTGTTTTAAAGAGAGAGTAGTGTCAACTGGGGCTACAGGTGCACACCACCACACCCAGCTAATTTTTCTACTCTTAGTAGAGACAGGGTTTCACCATGTTGGCCAGGATGGTCTCAATCTCTTGACCTTGTGATCCGCCGTCCTTGGTCCCCCCAAGTGCTGGGATTACTGGCGTGAGCCACCACGCCCAGCCACATTATTTTTAAAACACTTATTGTTCCTTAAATTTCAACTCCTTAATGTTACATTTAATTAAAAAGTTTGTAACTTGGTCATTTATTTATTGATCAATTTGTTAATCAACCTCTATATTTATTTATATAATGCTTCCATATAAGAAATAATAAAGTATATAATCTTTCTACATTTTGTGTTTTTAAATTATCAATATCAAAGGATAATTTTTCAAAAAGTCTATCTGAAAAAGTTTTAAAACTTATTAACAAAAACAGACATTTCAGTAAAAAAATAAATAAAGCAGAACCCTAAAATAACAATCAGTGTACATACATACATGCACACTCACACACACACACAACCACACAAATCAACTGTATTTCTAGATAAATAGACTAATAATATTTCCTGCTAGGAAGGATGAATGACTTAAGATAGCACCAGGGATCTGAAATGAATTACATAAGTTCAGGATCTATGAGACACGGCTTCCTCCATAACATCACATAAGCTATAAAAATATTCTGGTAATTAAAGTAGAAATGTTTTATTACATAAATGTCCTCTGCATTAGATGAGGTGATCCCATGAGCTGAACTTACAGACATCCTGTATTATTCTGAATATAAAGTTAATATCCAACATGGGAAGGACATATCTGACCAATGCTTGTACTCAATGATGTGTAAAATCTCTAATTCACATATTATTTCACAATCTGGTCTTGTGTGATAGCTCATGTAAAAAGATGTGGTGTTATACATGTTTGTCCCACTTTAGTTTTGTATTATAAGTCTGATGAAATATTGCTTCATCCCTCTCCTCTCTCTGCTTTCCTTCTGTTATTCCAGTTATGCGTGTATGAGAACAATATACCACGTCTCATGTTTCCTATGTTGTTCACATGTACTTTGTGTAGTTCACATAGAACTTACTTGTAGTTTTGTGTCTTTTCTCCCTCTACTTCTATTTGACTAATACCTATTGATATTTAAATTCCAGGTAATCAATCCAACTTTTAGGTAACTATTCAGCTATTAAAATCACTTTAGTGTTTTAAGAGTCAATGTTGCCCTTTTCTAGAATTTTAATTTAACACTTATGCATATATTCAATTTTTCTGGCAAAATTTTTCATTTATCTTTTATTTCCTTTTGCCTATCATTGAGTATTGTTGCTTGTCTGCTTTCAACTCCAAAATAGGAATTCATTTATACTCTGATTATATTGTTAATTAATTTTGTCAGCATCTTTTGTTACTGCTTTGTCTTTGTGTCCTATCTTAGTGATATTTTATTTCATTTTTATACTGGACTTTATGTTAAATGCGGTTTGAAGATGGTTTGTTTGGTTCCATCAAGTCTCATGTTTAAATTTTATTTCCAGTGTTGGAGGTCAGTCCTGGTAAGTTGTGTTCGTGTCTGGGACGAGATGCTTCATGAATATCTTGGTGCCATGTTTGAGAGTGAGTTCTTATTTTCAATTCCTGTGAGAATTGTTTGTTGGAAAAAGCCTGACACCTCCTCCTGTATTCCTTTCTCTAGTCATATCATGTTTACAGGCTGGCTCCCTATCATCTTCTGCCATAATTGGAAGCAGCATGAGGCCATCATCAGAAGCTGAGTAGATGCCTGTGTCATGCTTCTTATACAGCCCGCAGAACGGTGATCCAAACAAGCCTCTTCGCTTCATAAATTACCTATCCTCAGGTATTCTGTGGAGCAACACAAAATGGACTAAAACATTAAGTATCAAAAAAAAAAAATTATAGAGGGAAAGTAGTTGATTAGGTGCGAGTAATGTATATCCAGTTCAAATTTGTGATTATTTCCGGTCTGAGTTTCAGCCTTGTGAGAGCGGATCTATTTCCTGTTTGCTTTGCTCTCAGGATATAACATTTCAGAAAACTCAACTGAAACTGAGCGTTTAATCGGGCACCTCTTCTTTGCCTGCACCCAAGTTCCAATTTTCATGTCATCAGCATAGTGAGTCTACCAATATTTCTGCTTAGGTCTTTAGTGTCTCAGCTGCTGCTTTCGGTGTGATATATAGCCTTCTCTCCTCTCAAATTTTATTTCACCCTGGGTTCTTCATGCGTGTCTCAAGTTTTGGCTGCTGTGGTGGCTCTTTAATGCCTATTGTTTATTAAAGTTTTGTTTATTTTTAAAATTTTGTCCGGCTTTCATAGTTGTCCTCAGTAGAAATGTTTGTCTGCTGAATCTAATTTATAACAGTGAGTAATGAAAGTTTTATTGTTGCTTTTAACCAACAACAAAACTTTCTTCTTTTTTTAAATCTTTTTATTTTTAGCATTTTCATCACCCTAGAAAGTTCTCTTTGTGTTCTCCTCTGGCAGTTTCTATCTTCCAGAGGCAACCATTGTTTTTTAAATCCTTCAAAATAAAAAAATGTAATTGTATTCAACTGGATTCTATGGATGTGATTATTAAATTTTTTGTCTGTTAGGATAATGACTCTTGTTTTAAAAAATAACAAAACAAAATAAAAATGTAACTAAATGAAAACTTCTGGATTAGTATTTGATTTTTTTCTAGTTCAGTTTGCCAGGAATATAGAAAAGATAGCCAAAAAAAGTACATTAATTCATAATTTAAACAGTAACAACTCTCTAATATCCAGGAGAAACATATTTCTGTGGCAATGACTGCTAATCTTCAAAAAGGATTTTTTTCCTCCTTCTTTTGAACATACACTTTAATTAGATTTTCGATCCTTCTTGGAGTTAGGTAAAACAACACCAGTGAACTTTAGTCAAAGAGATGTCGTTAGACAGATACCTGACTTTTACAGACTTAGTCACTAAATATTCACATACATTCTCTATTGTCATGTATGTGTCAGGTCACAGAGTCCAGTGGTGACAATGATGGCAACACAATAAGAAACATGGACCTTGTATCCTTAATTGGAGTGGAATTATTTGACCTGCACTGGAATATAACAAGTAAGAAATAAACCTTTGCTGGGTTAAGGCACCGACACTTGGGAATACTTTGATATAATTTAGCATAGTCTTACTATTCACTTATTAAGTGATAAAGACTGGATATTCTAATCCAACTTATATAGATTTCCATACTATTTTATATTTATTCTGAGTTGTTAGCCAGTCCCTAGAATAATTCTGAGAAAAATAACATTGTGTTAAAATATAAAGTTAAATTCATAAATGTATTAATAAACTAAATGCTTATTATATGTGTGTTATATCATGGATGCTATTCAAAGCACTAGGAATTTAGCATAGTACAATACAAATTTCTGTCATGCTGGAATTATCTGTTAGTTGGGGATATACAGTTTTACTTGGATACATAGGATCAAAATAGACTTTGGGAGTCAAAGGTATTAGAAAATATTCTCTAACTAAGAAACAAATAGAACAATACAACCAAATAGTTTCTTTAAAAAATTTGTTGATTATTTTCAACATATTTTTTGACAAAATTGAAATGTCCTGAGACTTGTTTTGGTTATTTTCAGTATGAGAGGGCATTAAAAATACTATGGCAATATCTTTCTTCTTTTTGAGATTATATTGTCTAAACTCAAGTACCTCTTTGTTTTGTGTTCTGAGACGGCCCTTAGTTGAACTAAAAAAATCAGGATTCAGATTTTTATCAAAAAAGCCTTAAAAAAGCCATAAATCTTTTGTAATTTTACATCTTAAATTCCATCTCCAAATACCTAGAACTAAAGGGTTTTCTGATAAAGCATTACTTGTTTAAGTAAATTTCCCAAAATATTGAGGTTCTAAGTTTTGAGTTTCAAATGTAGAGTTCCTATATCTGGGTTTCTCTAAATAATATATCAATTTTTAAAAATGTAAACTGAAAAGAAACAATAAAATAATCATAATTTATACATTATTTAATGTTCAATGTACAACCTTTGTGAAGTAGCTTTTAGTTTTCTTTTATAACCTTTGTGAAGTAGCTTTTCATTTTATCACAAAGTTTTTTTTTTTTTAATTGGATGATTTAACAAGATAGGCTTTGCTTGAAAAGACAAAGTGACACTAATAGCCAGTCTCCATTTTTCCTTCAAATGAAATCAAGTAAAAGTGAAGCAGAGAAACAAGAAAATGTGATTAGAGCTTAGAACTGGCTGTGACTCAAAATAAAATATAATGAAATAAAATAACCTATATACAGACAGAACTTCTTTCAAAAAGATACTTGCTTGATAGCTGTAAGAAATTTGGCAAATTGACATGTTTTCTAGGGACAGACCTGGACCAGTGACACTGTGACTGTTACTGGTGTTAACAATTGTCCAGCATTCTTGAGCGTCCCTCAGACAATGACTGCACAAGTCACTTGTTCAAGAGTCTAATCATTTTATCCAAGGAAAGATTTCAATTCAGAATTTTTAGGGGACTGACAGAAACAATCAAATATACTTTGTGGGATATTCCTGTGTCTTGCCTACTTTCTTCATAGTGCAACTTTCCAATATACTTTTTAAATTTCTTACTCTTTCTTACCATTTCCTTCCCAAAGAAATATATCTGCAACAAACAACTAATATCTTTTTAGGAGATAAAGGTCATACAAGTAAAACCTATTTTACAGTTTTATTGTGGATATTAGAGTTTAAAAGGATTACTTTTTCTTATTGTCATATTCAGACATCAATACATGGGGTTGGAAAAAAATTTGATTAGTGTTACATTGAAGTTATCTTTGTATAGGTTTTAATATTTCTATGTAAATAAAAACAACACTAAGATTTCTAATGCCTGTTGCCTCTTGTATTATCACCTGTGGTGTCAAGATTTTATTTTTCATATTTTTTGCAACATCATATATGAACTGACGCTTTTCAACTACAATTTATATATGATGGTATGAACAAAAATATTATTGCTGTAGATTTTTACTCTAGTGAGAGTAAGTGGTCAGGAAAGGAAAAGATGTGCCTACATTAATTACATCATTTTGATGACATTTAAAATTATGTTAATTACTAGAAATACAATAACCAATTCATAGTTGATAATTTCACAATTTTGGAAAATCTGTCACACAATACAAATCTCTTTTAATTTTGTCAAAAGACATAACAAATGGTATTTGCTAGTAAACATCTCTTTTTCAGAGGCAGGTAAAAATTGACAAACTGATATCGAATGAGCTTCTGAGAAAATAAACCTTGGAACTAGTCTAAATCACCCTATCTTTAGTCCAAAAGTATAATTCTGTAGTCAGTTGACTAATGTTTCTCATGGTGCTAATAGATTCATATTGATAATATTTGGATTTTATCACAATTCTCTAGTGCTTTTTATCATATTTGTCACATTAGATATTAGTTGTGTAAAAAGGAGAAATATTACAGAAGAACTTTCTGTAGTTGGAATGGAAATAACATTACATCACTTGGTACCATATGTTCTTTTCCTACACTACTGTAAAACTCCAATAGAAAAGAAATAGATTCAAGGAATTGGTATTGATTCTTGGATGGAAGAATCAGGTTGTTGTCATGACCATGAACCATTGCTACAACTGTGTTTTCATTAGAAATGGTACAGCAAAGCTTCTCACGTCTTTTCGCAGGCACAGCATCTCACTCTGCTTACATGCAAAGTCTTAAAAGAAGGATGCAGTCAATAAGCTTTATGTCATGTCTGTATATCAATTGCAAATTGGACATAGCTTAGAAAATTGGCCAAACTATTTGTCAGACCCTATGCCTGGTGCACAAATTGTCTGATTGCTACATTTATCTTGTGCAATCTGCATTGAATGACTATGTTCTTTTCCCCCGAAACTCCAAAAATCAAATTGATTGTCATATATGATTATACAATGGCATAGGAGCTGATTCATATGAAATGATATGATTGTACTTCAGGAATAACGATATAATAAATGTAGCATGTTTTAACAGAAAATAGATTCCCATGCAAAAATACCTCATTTCTTCTATTTGTACACACACACAAATAAAAAGAAACAATTACTCTTGGTGATTGCTAAATTTTTCTGTATGTCCTCATTTATATGCATTGAAGCACTTTTGATTTCATACAAGCTATCTGAATATACAAAATAACTGTTTTTAAATGAATGCAAATATCTTTGCCATATTCTATTGAGCTGTACATTAACTTGTCTGATATAAGAATAACACAAGTTAAAGCAACTTGTTTTTCAAAATTAATTATATCATCAAAACCTGAATTTAGAGGTTAGCTTCTCTGATATCTGTTATTACTAGTGGTCTAAAAATTCCATCTCTGACTAGAAAAACATTTCAGCTATCTCTCTTAGCAGAAGTTGTTTGGGGGTAATGTGGACACGATCACATTTAGGCTGTCCATAAAAGCAAATAAACGTTTTGGCAGAGAATAACTCTGTGCTGAAAATTGTGAGTGGCAGTGCTGTTATTGAAAATAAAATAATGTGAAATCTGATTTCACTTGTGTGTCAACTGTGTTTCTATATTTATATCAAAATATTGCTTTATTTATTTGTTTATTTATTTTTTGACTAAACCAGTTTAAAATACTTTGGATCTCATTATATTGGAACTTTCTTACTTTTCACACTTTCATATAATCCAAAGAAATAAATAATTCAGTTTCAGAGTATGCTTTTTAAAATGGTAGTTTGGAATTTAATTAATGGTGAATGTCCAAGTACCATCTTATTTGAATAATGATATATTAAAAAAATTTAAATATTTTATTGGTATTAGAGATACAATGAATGTTATATACATTATTATAGAATAATTTTCTTACTTCAGCTTATGCTTAAATATCTGTGTTATCTGCTTCCAAACTACTTATAATGGTTGATTAAGCATGCATGTTTCTCCTTTATGACAGTTTCAACTAATTTATGAAGTGTTTCCTATATCTTCTTCATTTTTCTCCTTCATCAAATAAAACAATAATAATTAATTATATCATTTTGCTATTTTTCAAAATGCTAGTTAATTTTATATTAATGATATTTCAAATGACACAAATATGAAATTTTGTCTTTTTAAAGAATCCCCACAAATGCTTCTAAAAGAGAAAGCTGGCTGACAAAAGGAAAAGAAATCAAACTCTTATATATTTAGGTCTGACATATTAGCAAAGTCTTTTTAGATGAATACTGGAATTCATGTTTTATGAATATAACTTGGTAAATATAAAAATGAGATAAAAAATGAAAATGGACAGATTTGCTGTAAAACTTTTTAGAGCAAATATTTTCCCTGTTGGGGAAAAACAAATTATCTTTTCTAAAGACAAATTTTTCTCATTATTTACCTGCCAATGTATATATTGAAGTGTTTATTCAATTTATACATTGAAAGGTTTATTCAACATATATTTATAGATGTAAGAGATAAATAATTTGACTATAAAACATTTTGATGGTTCCACTCAGATAAGAATGAAACAGCCTTTAGTTTCTTTACATTAAAAAGTGAATTCCTCTATGATCTGATAAATTAATTATTCTCAGATTAGTGTATTTAATTTCACAAATAACGCCTAATTGTATCTTTTGAATTACTGTATAAAAATTATATCTATTTATAATTGTTTTTATTGAATACAAGGAAGATGAGAATATATATTTTTAAAAGCTTACTATAAATTATAAACATTTTCAGAAATTATGATTTGGTATGATAAAGTAAATTTTTATTGAAAGCATTCCTTCTTCTAATATGTCCTTCAAATATATTATAAAATAATTCCAGGGCAAGTTTAGAAAACAAAAACATCATGAACTGAGCTTACTTACTGAACTTGAATTCAGAACACTCACATTGCCATGCAACCTTATAGCCTCACTGATCTTACTTTAGTATCTTCAATATGCTAATTCTTTGCTCTTTTCTATTTAATTGCTTTATGATATCTCCCCCAGGAAAATATAGGTTTCTGAGGGTAGACAGTAAGTGTTTGTGTTTTTTTTCTTTCTTTCATCACTTTATTGCCATCGCCTTGTTAGGTACCTGGGGCACAGTGGATAACCATAATGTGTTGCATAAGAAAAAGAAAGACTGAGTAGATGAAATAGACTTTGATAGTCCTTTTGACTAAACAGAATGCAAACATAAAATTAAAGGCTAAGAAATTAAGATTTGGAGCAGAGACCCTTCTTTGTTCTTGTAATTAAGGTTATTTTTCTCAGTTTAGTAATTTGGTATTACCAAATGCCTTTTTTTCTTTTTTTAATAGAGACTAGGTCTTACTCTGTTGCACAGACTAGAGTGCAGTGGGATGATCATATCTCACTACAGCCTGGAAGTCTTGGGTTTAAGCAATTTTCCTGCTTCAAGTCTCCTGAGTACTTAGGACTATAGGCATGCACCAACCACATCTGGAGAATTTTACATATATGTAATATATTTATATAGATATATGAATGATTGGGGTCTTGCTGTGTTACCCAGTCTCACCTGGAATGCCTGGCTTTAAGTGATGCTCCTGCTTCAGTCTCTCAAATTTATGAGATTACAGGCATGATCCACCACACCTGGCCAACTTATTTTCTTAAGATATTCATAGAGTCCATGAATAGGATAATCATTTTCCTATCTTATCTATTAAGCTAAAACTTGATGGGTAGGAGTTCTGAGTGTGATTTATTTCAATACCTCCCTCTTCAATCTTCAACTTTTATTATGAATTCTAGAGATAAGATGGTTACCAAAACAATTTTTCCAAATGAATTTTAAATATTATGTAATTCTGTTTAATCGCTATGCACTAATTATAAACCACAGATCTTCTCCTTGGGTGACAGAAATTACTTCTCTTTCTGATTTTGAGACATGGCCAATACTAAAGGATTGCTTGAGTCAAAATGCTAACTACCACTGACAAAATAGAACAGTCTTTGGAAGAATTCCCTGATCTAGAAAAGACTCACTGAATGTTTTATGTCTTGTTCTGTAATTAATGTAAATCATTATCATTCTCTTTCTTAAAAGAAAAAAACTGATACACGCTAGTAATCGGTGTAACTCAGTCCTTAAAAGGTTGTATCCAGAAAATGATCCCAAAGGTCCCCTGGTCAAAAAATACACACAAATCCTAAAGGTTGGTGGTAAGTAAAAATATAAGTTAAATTAAAGCATTTGCATTTTTTTTTCTGGTGAAACAAACTGAAATTCCACATTAAATGTATTCACAGCTTCATGAAAAAACTATTCATAAACTAAAACCAGAAATCTAATGGTAAGGGTCATGCATTCACTTCACAGATGTTTTATTGTATGTTCTTCACCCGTGAGGCATAATTCAAAGCACAGAGAAAGACTGTTGAGAAAAATATACACATTTCTTCTTCTCTTCAATCTTATGATCAAGGTGAGGAGACAGACAATAGAGAAAAACAAGAAATTAGCATGCAATCTTTAGTACAATGCTGAAACTAAAAACATGGTATATCACCTTTCATAGTTACCCATTTTTGCAGTCAGAACACCTAAAATTTACTCTTAGGAAATTTTCCGTATACAAAAGTACTAACTGCTGTATAGTTTTCATTATTACATTATTTCTGTAGTCTTATTCTTCTTATATAACTGCAACTTTGTAACTTTGACATACTTCTCTCCATTTCCTCCCCATCCCACCCTTACTAACTACTGTTCTACTCTCTGTTTCCATGTATTCAACTTCCACATATAAATTAGATCATACAGTACTTTTCATTCTGTGTCTGGTTTATGTCCTCCAGCTTCCTCTATGTTTCCACAAATGTATCTCCTCCTTCTTTTATGAAGGTGAATAATATTCATGTGTGTGTGTGTGTGTGTGTGTGTGTACGCATGTGTGCTCATGCATGCACCTCAATTTGTCTACTTATTCACTGATGGACACTTATGTTGCATTCATATATTGGCTATTGTGAATAATGTTGCAATAAACATGGGAGTGCATATATCTCATTGACATTGATTTTATTCCCTTTGGATATATACTTAGAAGTGGGATTTCTGGGCTATATGGTAGTTATATTTTTAGTTTCGTTAGTAACTTCCGTAATATTTTCTTTACTGGTTATATCAATTTATGTTCCTTCCAAAAGTTTGTGTGTACAGGGGCTCCCTTTTCTTCACACCCTCACCAACACTTACCATCACTTATCTTTTGATAATAGCTATCCTAACAAGTATACAATAGTAACACATTATGGTTTTGATTTGAATTTCTCTGATAATTAGTGATGTCAAAATTTGAAACATATTTTGGCCACTATTATATCTTCTTTGAAAAAAATATTTAGATAATTTACTCATTTCTTACATGATTTTATTTTTGCTATTCATATGTGTTAGCTTCTTATTTATCAAAACATCTTATCAGATACATTGTTCGCAAATATTTTATCTCAGTCTGTAGGCTGATCTTCATTTTGTTGTTTCCTTTGTTGTGCAGAGGTGTTTAAGTTTGATGTACTCCCACTTGTTTATTTTTGAATTTATTGCCTGAGCTTTTGGTGTGATGTTCAGAAAATCAATTTAAGGGCTAATATTTATCAAGGAGATTTCCTTCTGTATTTTTTTCTGGAAGATTAATGTTTCTAGGTTTTACATATAGTTTTTTAATCCAGTCTCTGTTGTGTGTGACGTTAGCATCTCATTTTATTCTTTTGCATGTGGATCCAGTTTTCCCAGCATCATTCATTGAAGATACTGCCCTTTCCCCATTGTGTCCTCTCAATAGTCTTGTTGAAAATTAGATGATTGTATGTGTTTGTGTTTATTTCTGTGCACTCCATTGTCTCCCATTGATCTTCATGTCTGTTTTTATGTCAGTACTTGTCGGGGGAAGCAGCAACGGAGGAAGGGTTTAAAATGTGCCTAACATAAACTCGTTATATGTATAAAGGAAATCAGGAAAAATAAACTGGAAAGCCACAGGAGGTCTCAGGGGAGGAAGGCCTCTCCATGCCTCATGTTTCGGTACAGGGTGACCTAGGCTCTGTTACCATAAACATTGTGCTCAAGGATGTAAAATCCCTTAAGTAGCAGTAAGATGTAACCAGACTTGTAGGCTCTTTGTGAGGCCCACGTTCCACCAGCTGCATATAGATAATACGTTAAAGATAACCACATGTTCTTGTTTTGTGAAACTCCCAAATTGCCACTCTTACCAATCTTTAGAATGACACAGCAGTTCTGACTCACTGATTCAGTTCCAGCTCACTGATTTACTCTATCATCACGTCACCCTCTCCCCACTATCACTCCACCCCTACCCTACAGATCAAAGTAATTGTAACCAGTAAATAGTGTAGAATATCCGAGCTCAGGGCCTTCACTGCATCCAGTAATAAGTGATGACCCCCCTGGTCCCACTTTCATTTTTAATCTGTCTTTTTCTCTATCCTTTGTTGCCACCAAACTCAGGGTACCCACGGGTGATGTGGGGACTGGTTCCCTACAGGTACTATATTGTTTTGATTACTCTATCTTTGTAGTACAGTTTCATATTATGAAGTATGTTACCTCCAACATTGTTTATCTTTCTTAAGATTGCTTTTTGTATTCAGGGTATTATCTGGTTTCATACAAATTTTAAGATCGTTTTTTCTATTTCTATTTAAAAATGCTCTCGGAATTTAGATAGGGATTGCACTGTGTATTAGTCTATTCTCACACTGCTATGAAGAAATACCAGAGAATGGATAATTTATAAAGAGAATAAATTTAATTGACTCACAGTTCCATATGGCTGAGGAGGCCTCAGGAAACTTACAATCATGGCAGAAGGCACCTCTTCACAGAGAAGCAGGAGAGACAATGAGTGCAAGCAGGGGAAATGCCAGATGCTTATAAAACCATCAGATCTCATGAGACTCATTCATTATCATAAAAATAGCATGGGGGAGACCACATCCATGATTCAATTTCCTCCATCTGGTCCTGTAACCAGGTTTGTGGGGACACAGCTCCCCTGAGAGAATGTTTTTTTGGGGTTCTTAGTCTCTCATTCACCCAAGAATGGGAGAGGGGACCATGCCAGATGCGGTGCACTCATAAAGTAAATACTGGACCCAAAAAGCTTTTGCAGAAAAGTGATTTATTGAGGTAGAGAAAGAGAAAAAGAAGAAGAAGAAGAAGAGAGAAAGCTTCCACAAGAGAGTTTGTGGAAGGGGATCCAAACATGGAGTCCGGCTGGATGTGGGGACAAGGAATTCCCACCTTCTCCAAGCCCCCTGGCCAATGAAAGAGCTCCTTTAAACTTCCACTGGAGTGATTGACCTTTTAGTCCTTTCCAGAACCTGTGAAAATTAAACAGAAACCGTTAAGTCTCCCGAATGGAGAGAGATGGGAGGAGGCATGGTGCTGGGAAGTACTTGCCCTTAAAACTATGCCCCCTTGTGGACCCGGAAAGAGAACACATTCCCTCATTTCCCCCTCTCAACAGGGAAGTTCAACTTCTGTTGGAACACAGGCGTCGATCACTCTGTGGCTATTTCCTGCTGAAATGGGGAATAGAAGGGTCCCTGCAGTTGAGGTTTCCTCAAGAAGGGAGGCTTTTAGGGGTACAGGTTGATCCTGAGATCCACAATAGAGCTCACAAGCCAAGGATATTTGGGACTCCAGCAGCAGGATTATTTGTGACCTTATGGTTGTTTAGAGACTAGGTTTTTCCACTTGGCAGGGGGTATTTCAGCCACTCTGTTTGGCAGAGGAAGATGAGCTGCTGCTTCTTCAAAGATCATGTGTCAAACTGGACCCAGTTCTCCAGGATACATGTTAATGGGGACTTGAGCTTGGGAAGATTAGCACCCATCTGAAATTGAACACAAGGAATGCCAGCATTCCTAGTTAATAATTACAGCCACTCGACCTGAGGTATCCCTCAGGTGAAGATACTGGAAATGGAGCGTCCTCCAGTCAGTACCTTGAAATTTCTGTGCCCAAGATGCGTGATCATCTTTCTCGTGGGTCTCCCGTGTACTGGATTTGAATCACAGCTACCAGCGTTGTGGGACATTCACTGTCTGTATGACCTCCAGTGACTACCATAGAGGCATGAAGGGCTGCTGGCTTACCAATGAGTCCATGACAACGTCAGTGAGGCTCAGGAGATGGGTACCGATATTCTCCAGCAAAAGTTCAAGTTACACAGGTCAGATTATAAAACTGCCTTAGTAGGGTAAACTTCTAGGGAGGGGCCATTACAGCACGAAATTCAAAGAAGGCAGGCTGCGTGTGGCTGAGGCCAGAACAATACCCTCAGGACTGAGGCCTCATCCCTCGATCTCGTTTTCCATTATTGAAAAATGCCCTTAGGGTTGTGAGACCTGCAGTTAGGTACTGGGGCTTTAGACTTGGTTTAACTATGATCTTCTAGGTGGAAAAGTTCTGCCTTAGAGAAAGAGCCAAACCCAAGCAAGACAAATCATACACCAAACACAAAGTTCTATAGCCTCCAGCTTCTGAATTTTCCCATAAGTTTTCCCCAATTCAAGATTGACTCCACCAGGCATTTGAACCAGCAACCTCACTAACCCTATGCCTTAACCAACTGTGCTAACAGGCCACTTGCATAAAAGCAAGATGGAAAGCTTTCTTAAACCATATCTGAATGATAATGCTGCACCCTGAGGCCGTATGGCCCTAGGAAAGCCTGACAGAGCTGATAGCCAGCAGCTGTTTTCTTTTTTCAGCTGGCACACTGAGAGAAAACTGCTTGCTGCTATGATTTTAAAAGCTGGGCCACTGCGCCACCACCCCTATTCATGAGCCTTTTTAAACACTGCAATGTGCCAAGAGGGCAATGTGCCCCTCGTGGCATCCTGTCTTGCCTTGATGACCCCGCCAGAACAACCTGCATGCTTGGGCCACTCCCGGAGCCACCTCCCCTGGCTTCCGCCCACATAGGGACCCCCGGCTGGCAGGCAAACACCCCAGGGGGACCCTTTTTACACTGTTGCCTGCAACTGGGGATGTCAGAGAGGCTTGCCTCGCCACTGCAGCATCCGTTTGCCATGATGTTGGGACCATGTGTGCACCCTGGGCCCCTTTTTTCACTGCTGGCTCTGACTGGGGAACACTGGAGAGGCTTGCCAGAACCGTGTGCCAGGCTTCCGGACTCCCTGGTCCCATGCAGGCTCTGGTTTCACACAGGCTCAGGCTAGCTTGCCACCTCCCCACTGTTTTCCTCTGGCCCACAGTGGCAGAGACAGCGGCCGCGGTGCACACCCAGTTCAACTCCCCAGCCTGAGCCACGGTTGCCCTGGTCCCATTCTCACTTAACCCTCCGAAGCAACAGTTTTCTTATGCTGCACTCCTGGCTTCATCCCTTCATGGTCGCCAGTCTTGCAACTGGGTTTTGGGGCACACAGCTCCCCCAAGATAACTGTTTTTGGGTTCTTGGTCTCTTGCTCACCCAAGAATGGGAGAGGGGACCACGCTAGATGTGTGCACTCATAAAGTAAATACTAACCCAAAAAGCTTTTGCAGAAAAGTGATTTATTTAGGTAGAGAAGAGAAAAAGGAGAAGAGCAAAAGTTTCCATGAAGAGTGTGGAAGGGAACCCCAGAGGGGAAATCCAGGAGAGAGAAAGACAGCTTCCATGAGAGAGTTCATGGAAAATTTATGGAAGGGGATTCAAACATGGAGTCCAGCTGATGTGGGGACAAGGACTTTTAACCTGGGAGGAATTCCCACCTTCTCCAAGCCTCCTGCACAACGAAAAGAGTTTCTTTAAACTTCCGCTAGAGTGATTGACCTTTTAGTTCTTTCCTGTGCTCGCAAAAATTAAACAGAAACTGTTAAATCTCCCATATGGAGAGAGATGGGATGGGGTCATGGCTCTGGGAAGTTCTTGCCCTTGAAACTACACCCTCTTGTGGACCTGGAAAGAGAACACATTCCCTCAATCCCACCCTTGACATGTGGGAATTATGGGAATTGCAATTCCAGGTGAGATTTGGGTGGGGATACAGAACCAAACCATATTACACGGAATTTGTATATTCTTTTGAGTGTTCTGTGAACACTAGAAAATTCCTATTTATTTATGATGTCAATTTCATTAATGTTGTATTACGTTCAGTGTGCAGATATTTCTCCTCTTTGGTTAAACATAGTCCTAAGATGGCCCTTCAACATGGCTAAATAGAAATATCTTTTACTTTCTCCTGCATAAAGAAGGACAAAAACAGCAAGTATATAATCACATATCAATATAACCTGTAAGAGAGAACACTGAAATTCAGCAGGGAAGTGACAAGGAAATTCTGAGGTATGGATGGAGAGGGATGCAAAGCAGCTAGCCTAGGCTGGAATGGGTTTGGAGATGAGAAACTCCTCATTGTGGGGAAAAGTTAAGCAAGAGAGCCCTAGAAGTCCACATTATGACCACAGACTTCTGTAATTCTACCCACAGGAGAGCCCTTTGATTTTTTCCATCTGTGATTCTAGTATAGGAAGCTGGAGCCCATGCAATGGTACTGTTCCAGAAACGGAGTACCATACACACCCAAGACACAAGAAGCTGCAGCACAGTGCCCTTTGAGAGTCTGATTCTCACAAGAATACATACTGCTCTGAGGTCCAAAAGCCCCTGCATCCCCACATCCCTGAAGCTCCATTAATATACCTCCATAATCAGCCAGAGGGCTACAGGATCATGATGCCAGCTGGACCCAGTAGTGTGGCTGAGTCCCTAACACTCTAGTCCACAAAGTGTTCTATACCCTGGGGAACTGGTAGTGCACTGCATTAGAGACGCTGCCTCCAGGAAAAAAACATGTAAACTATGCATTCCCCAAAGCCTCAGATCCACCTGTCTGGAGCCGCTGCGATTGATAGTAATCCCACACCCTCCAGAAACAGGGCTGCCATACAGTTGAACAGGCCTTCGGGGTACTTGACTCTGGCCTGCTGGGGAATCATCATGGGGCCTGTGGATTGATCCCACCAATCACCACCATCACTAGTACCTAGGTGCAACATCTGAGGCCCTGGGGATCAATCTACTTTGCCTGCCACAGCAAGTGCACACTATTGAAGGGCTTGAGGGAAGGCCAGCTCCACCACTGTCATTCATGCCAGCTCTTTCACATGTCATCCAGTAACCTGAGGAGTGACCCTTCTTGCCCAATGCCACTAGTGCTCATGTGCACCATGGAAGGCCCAACAACAGGTCCATCACACTTGTTGCCACCATTGTCAGTATCTGAGCATGGCATTCGGGAGCCTGGGAATCAATGGACCTTACTCAGCCCAGCTGGTTCCTATCAACACAACTGAGAAGCCTGAAAACCATTCTGTCTCATACATAGCCTCCACCTGCAATGCCCTTGAGTGTCACTAAGGGGCCTGGGGATTTACCAGCCTTGCCTGCCACTGCTGATGCACACACATGCACTCTGGGGGGCCCAAGGACTGGCACATTTGGCCTGCTACCACCACCACAAGTACCTGAGGTTTGGCCCACCTGACGTTTTCATCTCCAGCAAAGCCTCACAGCTTTCACTAACAACTGCAACTTAAGCTAATGAGGAACTTACAGGAACGACTGTTGCTGAATATAGCCAAATAAATCATATAGAGGTAACACTGCTGGACTCACCCAGAACAAAAGCCAAAGTGCCCTACTCAAGCAATACTATAGATATGTCTACAGGAAAAAGTATTTCCCTATGAAAGCCAATCCATACAATTGTAACAAAAAACTGTTATACCAGAAATAACCATTAGGTCACAGGAACAAGGAAAGTGAGGAAACATGATACCTCCAAAGGAACAAAATTATTATCTAGTAACAGATTTTGATAATAAAGAAATTTATGCTATGCTTGAAAAAGAATTCCAAATAATGATAGTGAAGAAACTTAATATATAAGAGAACACAGATAAACAATACAAAGAAGGCAGGAAAACAATTCATGGTCTGAAAGATAAATTCAACAAAGAGATTAAGAACAAAACAAATAGAAATCCCTAGACAAAAAATGTAATGAATGAAGTAAAAAAAATTCAATCAAGAGTTTCAATAATAGACTAAATTAAGACCAGGAAAGAGTTTCAAATTGAGGATAGGTCTTTTGATACAGCCTAATAAAATGAAGTGGAAAAAAGGTAAAGAAAATGAAGGCCTAGGGCAGTGGCTCACACCTGTAATCCCAGCCCTTTGGGAGGCTGAGGCGGGTGGATCACCTGAGGTCAGGAGTTTGAGACCAGTCTGACCACCATGGAGAAACCCCATCTCTACTAAAAATACAAAATTAGCTCAGTGTGGTGGTACATTCCTGTAATCCTAGCTACTCAGTAGACTGAGGCAGGAGAATCACTTGAACCTGGGAGGCAGAGGTTGCAGTGAGCCGAGATCACACCATTGCACTCCAGCCTGGGCAACAAGAGCAAAACTATCTCGAAAGAAAGAAAGAAAAAAAAGAAAGAAAGAAAGAAGGAAAGAAGAAAGAAAGAAAAAAAGAAAGAAGAAAGAAAGAGAGAGAAGGAAAGAAGGAAAGAAAGAAAGAAAAGAAGGAAAGGAAGGAAGGAAGGAAGGAAAGAAAGAAAAGAAAGAGAGAGAGAGGAAGGAAGGAAGGAAGGAAAGAAGGAAGGAAGGAAGGAAAAGGACAAAAGAGAAAAAGAAATACAAAAAAGAATGAAGAAAGCCTATGTGTCATATGGGAAACCAAAAAATGACAAAATATTTGTATTATTTAAAATTACCAGACCAGAAATAAAAGATATGGGAAAAGGCAGAGAAAATCTATTTAACAACATAATAGAAATCTTTACAAGTCTTGCAAGAGCCATGGGCTTCCATACCAAGGAAGCTGAAATAATCTCTAATAGATTCAATTCAAAAAGCTCTTCTCTGAGGCACATTATAGTCAAACTGTCAAAAGTCAAAGACAAAGAGCAAAAGAATGAAAAGCTCCTTGTGAAACCATCAGATCTTGTGAGAACTCACTCACTACCATGAGAACAAAATGGGAAAAACTGCCCTCATGATCCAGTCATCTCCCACCAGATCCCTCCCTAGATACGTGAGGATTGATATGGGAATTACAATTCGAGATGAGATTTGAATAGAGACACAGAGCCAAACTATATCAAGCAATAAATGTCTGTATCAAAAAGGTAGGAGGATTTAAAATAAACAACATAAGGTTGCACCTGAAGGAACTAGAAAATCAAGATCAAAACACACCCAAAAGTAGTAAAAGAAAAAGATCACAGCAGACCTAAACAAAATAGATGCTATAAAAATACTCCCCAAAAAATGAAATAATTGATTCTGTGAAAAGGTAAATACATAAATAAGTAAAACCCAGCTATATAATAAGAAAAAAATGGAGAAAAATTAAATACATAAAATTAGAAATAGAAAAGGAGACACTACACCTGATAACACATAAATACAAAGGATTAATATATATGCTAAAATTTCTAGAGTCATGTAGTGAACCAAGATTAACCCAGTAGAAAATAAAATCCTGAACAAACCAATAACCAGAAATGAGATTGAATAAGTAATAAGAATTCCTCCAACACGAAAAGCCCAGGATCAGATGGCTTTACTTCAGAATTCTACAAACTTACAATGGAAAACTAATACCAATTAATCTCTAACTATTCCAAATAATTGAAGAAAAGAAACTTTTTTTCCAACGAATTCTCCAAAACCGAGAAAAACACAACAAAAAAAGAACACTGTGGACCAATATCCCTGATGAACAGAGATGCAAAAATTTCCAGTTGAATAATAGCAAACCAAATACAATGTATGAAAAAGATAGTACACCATCGATAAGTGTGATTTATCTCAGGGATTCAAGGAAGGGATCAACATACGCAAATTAATAAATATTGTACTGAATAAGTACTGTATTAATACGGTATTAATAAATATTGTACCACCTACTGAATAAGGAACAAAACTAAGTGATATCTCACTTAATGCAAAAAAGCATCTGATAAAATTTGTTTGTTAGTTTGTTTGTTTTTGTTTTTGAGACAGTGTCTTTCTCTATTGCCCAGGCTGGAGTGCAGTGGTGCAGTCTTGGCTCACTGCAACTTCCACCTCCCGTGATCAAGCAATTTTCCTGTTTCAGCCTCCTGAGGAGCTGGAATTACAAGTGCCCATCACCACACCAGGCCAATTTGTGTATTTTTTTAGTAGAGATGGGGTTTCACGTTGGCCAGGCTGGTCTCGAACCCTGACCTCAAGTAATCCACCTGCCTCAGCCTCCCAAAGTGCTGGGATTACAGGCATGAGCCACAGCACTCAGCCAAAATAACATTTTTTTTATTATTAAAAATATTTTATTATATGCATTTAAAATGTTTTATTATATTTTAATTTTTTATTATAGAAACTTTCAACAAATTAGGGACAGAGCATGATACATCAGCATGATAAAGGCTATATATGACAAATCTACAGCTAACAGTATATTGAATAGGAAAAGCTCAAAGCCTTTCTTCTAAAACTGAAAAATGACAATATTGCCCACTTTCATCACTTTTATTTAACATAGTAATGGCAGTCCTAGCCAGATCAATTAGTCAGGAGAAAGAAACAAAGTATATCCAAATTTGAAATATGGAAGTCAAATTGTTTCTCTTTGTAGATGGCATGATCTTATGCATAGGAAAACCTAAATTCTCTATTGAAAAACTCTTAGATGTGATGAAAAATTCAGTAATGTAGCAGGATACAAAATTAACATACAAAAATTAGGAGTGCTTCTATACAACAATAAAGAACCAGTGGAAAGAGAAATCAGAAAAGCAATAATAGCTTGAACTACATAGTGAGACCCTATTTCTACAAAAAAAAAAAAAATTACACATATGTGGTAATGCATGCCTGTGGAGCCCCAGCTACTCAGGAGGCTGAAGTGGGAGGACTGCTTGTGTCCTGGAGATTGAGACGGCAGTGAGTCGTAATTGCACCACTGCACTCTAGCCTGGGTGATGGAGCAAGACCCTATCTCAAAGCAAAAACAAAAACAAAAAACAAAGAAAAAAATTTCTAATTACAAAGCTGCAAATGAAATAAAATATCTAGAAATAAATTTAACCAGGAATGTGAAAGTATACAGGAAAACCTACAAAACACAGGTGAAAGAAACTGAAGAGGACACAAACAAATAGAAAAATATTCCATGCTCATGGATTGGAAGAATTAATATTGTTACAATAATTATAGTGGCCCTAATAATGTAAAGAATCAATGCAATCCCTATTAAAATACCAATGATATTCTTTACAGATATAATTTTTAAATCCCCACATTCATATGAAACAACAGAAATCCTGAAATAGCCAAAGAAATAATTAGCAAAAAAGAACAAATCTGGAGGCATCATATTACCTGACTTGAAATTAAATTATAAAGGTATAGTAACTAAAACAGCATGATACTGGCATGCAAACAGACACATATACTAATTGAACAGAATAGAAAATCCAGATATAAATCCACACATTTACAGCCAAATGATTTTTCACAAAGATGCCAGGAACATACATTGGGGCAAGATTTCCCTGTTCACTAAATTGTTTCAGTGAAACTGGATACTCACATGTAGAGTAATAGAACTAGACCTCTATCTCTCAACATATACAAATATAAACTCAAAATGAATTAAATATTCAATCAAAAGACCAGAGACTGTAATTCTACCGAAAGAAAACATAGAAAACTTCAGGACATTGGTCCAGGCAACAATGGCTTTGACTTCAAAAGAACAAGTAACAAAAACAAAATTGATAAATGAAACAATATTAGACTGAAAAGCTTCCTCACAGCAAAGGAAGCAAACAGAATGAAGATACAACTTGCAAAATGGGAGAAAATATTTGTAAACTATCTGTCAAAGGACTGAAATCCAAAATATATAAGGAACTCAAACTACTCAATTGCAATAAAACCAAATTATACCATTAAAAAATGGGCAAGAAATCTGAATAAACATTTCTCATAAGAAAAAAATATAAATGGCTAAAAGATATACAAAAATATTCAACATAACCAATGGTCATTTCCATGATGATTGGTTATGTTGAGTATTATGTTGAGATATCATCTTACCACAATTAGAATGACTATCAAAAAGTCAGAAAATAATGAATCCTGGTGAGGATGAGGACAGAAAGAAACTTCATGCATTGTTAGAGAAAGTGTAAATTAGTACAGCCATTATAGAAAACAGTATGAAAGTTTCTCAAAACTGAAAGTAGAACCATCATTCAATTCACCGATTTTGCTACTGGATATTTATCCAAAGAGAAGAAGATCTATATATCAGAGGTTTATGTGGGGAACCAGTCCCCACATCACCTGTGGGTACCCCGAGTACACTGGTGACAAAGGATTGAGAAAAACACAGATTAAGAGTGAAAGTGGGAACAGGGGGCCATCACTTATTACTGAAGAAAGTAAAGTCCCCAAGCTTAGGTTTACTATAGTATTTATTGGTTATAATCACTTTGATCTATACGGTAGGGGTGAAGTGATGGTGGGGAGAGGGTGACGTGATAGTGGAGTGAATCATTGAGCTGGAACTGAATCAATGACTCGGAACTGGTGTGTCATTCTAAAGTTTGATAACGGTAGCGGCTTGGGAGTTTCACAAAACAAGAACATGTGGTTATCTTTAGCCTCATATATGTGTAGCTGGTGGAACCAGGGCCATACAAAGAACCTACAAGTCTGGTAACATCTTAGTGCTACAAAGGGGTTTTATGTCCTTGAGCACAATGTTTATGGTAACAGAGCCTAGGTCACCCTGCACAGGAACATGAGGCATGGAGAAGTTTGCCTCCTCAGAGGCATCCCACAGTTCACTGTGGTTTGTGGTTCCCAGTTTACATGTTACTCATAACCAATTTATGTAGGCACTCTGTAAGTTCTTTCTTCTTTGTTGCTTCCCCCAACACTATTCCTATACCTCCCTGTGTATTGCCGCACTACAATCCTGTCATTTGTAGCAACTGGATAAATCTGGAGGTCATTATATTAAGTGAAATAAGACAGTTACAGAAAGACATATCTTGCATGTTCTCACTTATACGCAGGAATTAGCAAAGTTGATCTTATATAGGAGGAGATAAGTAGATAGTTACCAGAGGCTGGGAAGCCAAAAGAGGAAGAGAGATTGATTAATGGGTACAAAAATACAGTTAGATAGAAGAAGTAAGTTCTAGTGTTTTATAGCACAATAGAGTGACTACAGTTAACAATAATTTAGGATATTTCACAAGAGAAGATTTGAAATGTTTCCGAGCAAAAGAAATAATAAACCATTCAGGTAATGAATATCCTAATCACTATGATTTTATCATTATATATTTTATGCAAGTATCAAATATCACTGCATTTCATAAATCTGAATAATTTTATATATCAATTTAAAAAGTTGAAAATATTCCAAGTACTGTTTATTTTTGCTACTATTGTAAATGGGAATGTTTTCTCGAGTTCTCTTTTAGATAGATAATACTGTTTTAAAGAAATGCAACAGATTTTTGTATGTTAACTTTGTATCATGCTATTCTACTGAATTCATTTATTAGCGCTATTTTTTTTTTTTTTTGAGATAGAGTTTCGCTCTTGTTGCCCATGCTGGAGTGCAATGGCATGATCTCAGCTCACTGCAACCTCTGCCTCCCTGGTTCAAGCAATTCTCCTGCCTTAGCCTCCTGAGTAGCTGGGATTACAGGGGCTTGCCACTATGCCCAGCTAATTTTTTTGTATTTTTAGTAGAGACGGGATTTCACAATGTTGACCAGGCTGATCTTGAACACCTGACCTCAGGTGATTCCCTATTAGCTCTATTTTTTAATGCGGACTTAGTAGTTTCTACATATAAGGTCACATCACTTGCAACAAGGATAATTTTGCTTCTTTTCTGATTTGGATGGCACTGATTTTTTAAAAATTGTCTGATTGTTTTTGCTAGTACTTCCAGTACTATGTTAAGTAGAAGTGATGAAGAGTAGACATTTTTGCTTTTTACTGGATTTTAGAGGAAAAAGCTGAAGATGTTCCTCATTGATTAAGATGCTATCTGTGAGGTTTCCATAATCAGCCTTTATTGTGTTTAGAAAATTTCCTTGTAGGCCCATTTTGTTCAGAGTTTTTAATCAGAGAATGTTGAAATTTGTCGATATTTTTCTAAATCTGGGATCATAATGTATTTTTCTTATTCTGTGAATGCCCTGTATCTTGTTTATTTATATGCATATTTTAAACCAACCCTGTATTCCAGAAATAAATCCCACTTGTATAGGTTGTATAATTATAATTGAATGTTGTTGAATTTGATTTACTTCTATTTTAGTAATAATAATAGTAATTTCCAGGCGTGGTGGCTCATGCTTGTAATCCCAGCACTTTGGGAGGCCTAGGTGGGCAGATCACGAGGTCAGGAGTTTGAAATCAGCCTGGCCAACACAGTGAAACCCCGTCTCTACTAAAAATACAAAAATTAGCCTGGCATGGTGGCATATACCTGTAGTCCTAGCTACTAGGGAGACTGAGGCAGGAGAATTACTTGAACCCAGGAGGCGGAGGTTGTGTTGAACTGAGATCACTCCACTGTACTCCAGTCTGAGCAACAGAGAGAGACTCCTTCTCAAAAAAAAAATTATTTAATAATAGCAATAATGATTTAATAGATGCTAGAATTCTTGCATCAAATTTAATCAATGTTATTTACTTATAGTTTTCTTTTAATATAAATTTAATGACCTGGCTCCTCAATTTCCTGCCTGGGGTGATAAACTATTAATCTTTATTCATCTCTCATTTCAAGAAAACAGGCATTTTAGAGACAATCTGTCTGGGTAGTGTGCAGAACTTGTCCAAGAAGCAAAAGTATATTAAAATAATTAGTCTTGATTCTGCTTATTCATGCGGTTTCTGAGGTAAGTGACTGGGGCCCAAGTCAACGCTAATGTAGAGAGTCAGTCTGATGTAGGATACCTACTGTGTTCAAGGTGTTCTGTTTTGGAAGTCATAAGCTAGGAGAAATTTTGACATACTTAGTAACTATTTTACCTTCTAGTTAGAAGTAAAGGTGGGAAGAATAAGTCATGCTTTGAACAATTAATGCAAAATAAATAAGCATGTGTTTTAACAGTTTAGATGTCAGACTCTAGAGTTATAACAGGTTACAAGACTAGACAAAATTTTCCTGTACAATTTAAGGGCTAGGCCCTGTTTTTGAATTCTGATGAGAGCCTGATTGAATCCCTTTGCAGTCCTATGAAGGAGCTAGTCCATGGCAACACCAAAGTAAAATTGAACATAAGTGAGGGAGACATTTCCACCTTGACTCCAATATTAGTTCCTGAATAATCTTAGATCAGAAAGAAAAAACAACTTTCTGTATTTTTACTGTAGATTTACTTCAGGATTCAGGAAAATATACTTCCACTATGCTTTACCAAATTTCATGAAAGCAGTGGAACAAATTACAACAGAATATAGGTAGGTAGTCACATGGGCTAAGAAGCAACCAAGAATAACCACTTATGTTCTGTGTAAACTGCAATATCAGTTTTTACTTAATGGAAGGGTCAGAGCTTATAAATAAGTTAATTTATCCAAACTGTTGAACAATTTTCTATTATATTAAAAGATGCTAAAATATTAGCTTTGAAAATGGCACCAAGATGAGAAAAAATTTCCAAGTGAATTATCGGAAAAAAATTCTCTAAGTCGCTGACCAGAAATTTCAAAGTAGACTTCAATGGCTTTAAATTTACAAGAATGTTTGAGCATGCCTAATACGATATCACCAACCTTTCAGATTTTGTCAGTGGGGCTTCAGAGAAAATCACCAGAAAAATACCTTACAGCCCTCCTGAAATTTGGAACATACATATGTATGTATAATTCCTGAGATATAGAAAGATGCACTTTGCAGTAATGTTTGAGACATAGCCGACATCAATCAAGAGACAGTCTCCAATCACCTGTGTTTGGAGAATACAAAGGGATTATTATTACAGGCAATACACTACACATTTGTGAGAGGCAATTTAGGTAAACTGTTACGTTTTAATCTTATGTTGAACCTGGAAAGGAGAGGTATAAAAACCAGCTGCAACCAGTGAGGACAAACTGAACCTTTATTTGTCTCATGACTTCTAATTTCTCTGATACAGGTGACCTACTCAATAAACTGGATCCCTTCACTACAAAGCTAAAAATCTTGCCCAAGATTTAAAGTTGTTAAAGAAGGAGATCTCACGGACTATAAAGCACTGCAATTCCAGCTACTGGCCCATCAGCAAAGTAAGCTGGCAGGTCAGGGACAATATGTGCAAGCTACAACAATGTCTAGCTTACTGAAACATTCAGAGGATAATCATGGATGCTATTTCTACTTTGTTACGCAAATTTCAAGAAAAATTCTCCTGTGGCCAGCTCTAACCCAAAACCACATGGAATAGGATATTCTTGGAAATTTAATTTGAGATTAAGCTAAATTGATACAGTACAGTAGAAAGCCACCACAGAGCTGCTCTAGGGAGTAATTCAACTCTTTTTTGATGGTTGATCAAAGTGTGCACATCTTGGAATATTATCTCAATTCTCAGTTGTTTTGTTTCTAAGTAAGAAATTTCTAGTGCAAGGAGGACTTGCAGAGCTAGAAGGAAACCTACCACACTCCTTTCCCTAAAAGCAGATACATCCCTTTGAACCATGTCCTATCTGAGAAATGAGGGGGGTCATTTTTTAAATGCAAATTGATGTCTTATTTATGGGATTGGACACATCCAATTACTAAATTGATGCTGTGTGGTTCACATTAATGCCACCACAAGACATTATGATTATCTGAGAGCAATAAGAAAATTCATGGAAATGTACAAATTTTTTATTAGGAAGCAGGGAAGTATTATTTCTTCTTGAAAGAGTATAAAGACAAAATTAAAGATTCTTATTTACTACATTTCAGAAATCCTGCACCCTTAATGCAAAAAATTTATATTATATAAAAATTAACTATTATTAATATATTGTCTAAGATAACCATTTGCTTCTTACTCATGTTTATTTTTATCAATAACCACCCAGGATTTCCAAACCACTTTAGAATGATATTTCTAAATTCAGAATAAAAAGCAGTTGCTTCCTTTGTTTTGACTGTAAGTGCTGAGTCTGTCTTTACTGACAAGTACACCTAACAAATGAGAAGGGTTTCTGAAACCTGCATATTAGATTATTTGTGGTTGGCACAGGATTATTTAAAATTCCACCTTCCATTTGGAACCTGTTTAGCTGAGGTGATTTCTGTATTTGCAAGCGGTTAATTGCAGATAACAACTGCAATACTTGAATAAAAATTACAACAAATCTTACATACATAATTATAGAGCCTACTTTTCTAGTATCAGGTTTATCAAAAATGTAATAAAACATTTAACTTCATCTAAAGCCTCATGACATTTAAAACATAGACTTTTTAAGCATACGTTGTTAAACATAACGCCTATAAAGTCCTGAGGTTAGAACAGTTACTCTGGCAATGAACATTGATTCTAGGAAAAAAGTACTTGATAATTGAACCTGGAGAATTACATTGTAGAGGTTCAGTTAATTACTCGGAGATTTATATTTCCCAAATCCAGATAGCAAGTTCAACTGCCCTGATTTTTGTAATCCTCTGGCCACATTTTCACTGAGACCTAACATAGTCTCTCTTCACAGCAGGTAATGAAATCTACATTGAATAAATATTCATAGGTATTAAAAGAAAACAATGAATGATGCAATCTGATTCTCAACATGATCTTCTTTATAAAATGTTTAGAAATAGTAATTTATCCTATATATTAAAAAGTTTTTCATTACTCCACTAATTTTGTAACCATTCTTTTATTGAATAATATATTCACTTTGTGGGGAACATATTAAAATCCCAATAACATCTAGGTTTCCATTAATAGTAACATATTAATGTTGATTTCTTTGTTGTGTGCCATGATCATATAAGGCACTAGCAACAGGAGAAGCTGGGTGAAATGTATGTGGGTCATCTCTGTATTATCTTCACAACTTTTCTGTAAACCTAAAATTAAATAGTTTATTGAAAAACAGCATCATGTATAATCATAACAAAAAATTACACTTTTAGTATTTGATTGTTTTTTTGGTAGGAGTTTCCTCACTTTTGTCTGCTTAAAAAGAGCAGCTCATATAACTTATATCAATGTATTTGCTTACTCTAGAATTCATTAATGGTATATCTTGAAGAATATGTAAGTGCATTATTTAGACAATCTGTAATATATGATTGAATGTTTACGTTGAATAAAGAGCATGTACACAGAAAATTAGTTTAACCTTTTTTTCTAATACTAAGTATAAAATTACCAGGACTCTGAAATATGAAGTAAAATTCTTGTGGTTTTTATGGCTGAATGCTTGCTTGCTCAAACAGATTAAAGTCAATATTCTGAGATCTCTGTTCAGCAGAGGAAGGATTAACTCACAGGCACATGCATCTGTTAAACAACTTAACTTCCACAAAACTGTATTAATCTTACCCTCACCAACTTCAATTTTATAATTTTCTCAAGGACTTTTAAGAGTCTTCAAGTTATAATACAGTTCATGTGCAACCAGCACAAAAGCTGTCTTGGCATCATTTTTAAAGTAAATGCTGATTAATCAAACTCAAATAAGTGAACCCAGGACGTATTTCATATATATATATATAAAATATGTATATTTACAAATAAATATGTATGTTTACTATACCTGAAGTCATATATTAAACAGTAGAATAAGATTATCTTGAACTAGATTGAAAATAAATAGCTGTGGCTGTTGCTGCAAGTTCAGTGGTGGGGAAAACATCTTTTCAGGAAGGAATGTTTAAGTGACATATAACTATTATCCATTTGCAGATACACTAAATGTGCTGCTAATTGCCGTCAGATCATCAGAGAAACACTCACGTAGGCTGACTGAACTGTACGCCAGCTCCTGTACGGAAACATTACATGCCTCCAAGACTTGCTTTCCCTCTGAAAGATACTTGGTGTGATGTTACTAGCAACGAAGTAACCAGTGCATACTTCACAAGATTTTTGTCCAAGATACTTTAAGTTTTATCACTCAGTGTATTGCTTATGACTATTTTTATTATGTAATATTTTTGTATTTGTTCAATTCTTATTATAATCATTCAACTAAGCAAGTTTGCTTCCCCCCACAAGCAGCACAGCATAAAGCTAAATTTCAGCCTATCCAATAAAATTACAGTTTTCAATATCCTTCCAATCTCTAGTTTATATCTCAACTTTGCCTTTTCAACTTCTCAGTTTTAAGTTTTGTTTTCTTATTTTATATATATTTTCCTGATTATGAATAATCTTAGGCTCTGAATCTTTTCTTTAAGAGAACTGCTGGTTTTTAATTAAGGTTTAGTAAGGTAAACTCAAGAGATTTACCATTTTCCCTGCCTGTGAAAGAATATTTTTCTACATACTTATTACATGGCTTATCTAAATAAAGAAATAATCAGTAATGACTAATGAAATGTTAAAAATGAAAATAGAGTTATTCTATATATAAAAATCACAGAAGTTGTCAATAACCTTTTCCATGTGATAATATACTTTACTTTTTAGGTGAGAAGTTATAGTCTTAAGCCTTTCTAAACAAATAGAGTTCATTAAATGAAAATAGTCTCTTAAAGCAGTGATGAATTTTTGGAGTAGAAAATGAAAATAGAAACATCTCCACTTTGATAATATTTGGTCCTAGTGAAACTATGATGTTAATAAGATCAGGTCTGCATGCCCTGCTTGCTTTCAGTCCCTGTTTTTGTTGTTGTTGTTTTGGTTTTCTCTGTAGCTGAGGGCTATGGTAACTGAAGGCCTCACTTCTGAACGCTGAAACTTAACCTTTACTGGTTACTTTATAAGTAACACTCATAGATGACAATGGTGAAGGTTGATTCTGCTGTTTTTCAGAAACTTGGCCAACTCCTGTCTAGTTCAAACTAGTTGAGACCACTGACCCTTCAACTAGGTGCTACCACCTCTTAGGCACTCATGGTATCAGAGGGCCAAAAACTTTACCCTCAAGATCATGCTAACGTTGCAATTGTCTATACATATGTCCTATGAAATGTCATGAATACTGACGACACTTGTGCAGAATGAACCCATTACTTCATTTCTCCCCCCCTGCCAATCACCTTTCCTCACAACTGTGATCACCTCACTTTAACCCATAAAAAAGATATCACTGAGCTTTATCTTCAAGGAGGTGAATTTGAGAGCTGTTTTTCCACCTCTTCTCTTGCTGACCTTGTGCATAAATCTTTTCTCTGTTGCAGAATCCATGCCACAGTGATTGATTTACTGCGTATGAGCAGAATGAACTGGGCTGGTATCATTAAGGTCAGCATAAATCTAATCGGCTAGCACTAGAGTTAGAAGTTCTCTTAAAGAGAGAGTTCATGGTGCTGATAGAATTAAGCTTCCAACAAACTAATAATAAATGGTTGGTGTTACAGCCCAATTATTTTGTTGTGAATTGTTTACTTGCTTTGCTGTTTTTGTGTTTGTTATATGCTGAGGTTGGTATTGAGAAACATGGCTAGATATTTTCAAAAAATCTCTGTGATGGTCTGAAACTCTGATTGTAAAAATAAATAAGACAGTTTACTAAGGAACTTTATGCCCAAATGTACTACTTTTTGATGTCAGAAACGGGGATTAATTTCACACTGGCCATACCTGATGCTATGTCTTGAGCAGAGATGGGGGAACTCCTCAGATAATAGTTTTGTTAATACTCTGATGTTTCACCCCTGGGAGGTTTTGGTTATTTAAGTCGGTCACATAAATCTTTTTATTACATATTCACTTTTAAAAAACACTCAAGTTGAACTTATTGTCCTAACCTAACACATTCCAAGACATTAAAATAAGACAATGACACTTAAAACTGCTTAGTACATATTTACATCTTTGATGTTATTCTACTTGACAATAATAAAAGAAAGAATATCAGTATTAGACATAAACATCACAAATTCTAAGGTACATCTGGAAAGGGAATACTTTTCTAGATCATTTTATTCATAACTTGATAATCCACTTAAAATTTATTCTAGGTAAAAGGGAGGATGTTGAAGAAAACAGGTTTTGATAGAATTTAGAAATTATAACTAATGTGGATTGGATTGGTTAGAAAAGTATACAGGGATGGAAATGTCTCATATGGTTTTAGTAAGATATCCGATACTTGGAAAAATGAAGAGTCCCATTTTCATCACAAGAGAAAGATTAAGAAAAATATATGCACAGTATAGGAGGTATTGAGTAAAATGCTTGATTAGGATAGAAGATTCCAGTTAGGAGCTAATGAACCATAAAACTATGCAAATATATGTGGCACAGAAAGTTCAAGAAGTTCATTACCTAGATTCTGACCCCAGGCTCCTCTCAGCCCTTCAGAATATATGTCAACATAGAAGAAGCATGAATATTAACTTCACAGTGATTCCTTAAGGCCAGTTGAGAGAGTAAGAATAGCATTACACATTCTCTCCCGAGAAGCAGAGTATTTAACTACTATTCATGCTATCTTCAGTGTTAAATGTCAGAGCTGGATGGAATACAGATATACAAAGCCTTGGCTGAAGAGGAATTATTTTTGTGTGTAATTTAATTTGCTGTATTTTACTTGCTTATTACATTCCTTCTTCTGCAGGTCACTTTCAGAAATAGGTAATAATGGTTATGAGTAGGAATTCAGAATGATTGTCAAAATAAAAACTTGGCAGTTATATCTACAAGGTTTTCTGATTTCTTCTTACCAACTACTATTAGCTTGAGTACAACTTTCTACAGTATGATATTTCGCCGAATGAAAGTTTATTTTTCTTTATCTTTTCATTCTATGTGTCTCTTAGCAAATCCTGTGGGACCTGACTGGCCCCAACATGTAATAGTTCTTTAATTCTGCAATATGCAATATTAACCAGTTTTTGTTTTCAAATTTGAAGTGCATAAGTAAACTTGCAAATCAGGAAATATCCCATTCAGTAGCCTTTAATCATAGAAATATGTAAGATGTGAAGATTTAAAATCCAATGATTGTGAAATGTATTTTGCTATTTTTGCTGAAACAATGAGTTTTTAAAATCAACTTGAAAATTCTGGGTTGTGTATATCTCTGAAATAATATCCTACAACAATGAAGACTGTTTTATTGACATATATAAATTGTACTTTTCTTTTATAGCACTTAAAATAACTGATATTAGATCAAAATTGTGTTTTCATTTGTCTCAGGATATGTCTCATCTAATAAATTAGGAGATCAAGTACTAAGTATGTTTCCTTCATTGTTCTATCTTGAAAACAAATATAAAACTCACCTTAGGCACATTGAATGCCTGCTGAATGCAAGAATGAATGAGTAAATGAATGATCTGCTGTCGCATAGCTAAAAGTCTGCTGCAGAAAGTAGATGAATGACAAGGCAGGCACACATTTGGTGTTATACACACATACCTTAGCTAGTAGAGACTTCTGTAGGAGTAAAAAGAGAAACAAGGCATACTAACAAATTGAAA
Organism: Alouatta palliata; assembly: GCA_004027835.1. Taxonomy (NCBI): domain Eukaryota; kingdom Metazoa; phylum Chordata; class Mammalia; order Primates; family Atelidae; genus Alouatta; species Alouatta palliata. The sequence continues at coordinate 12,745 of PVKV010003481.1, read as the reverse complement.
GAGACTACTGAGTAATAGAGCTGACATAGGAGTGTGTTTGTGATGACAGGTATTTTCCCGATTAAGGAGTATCTTTGTAAAAGTCCTCAAGTGAGGTTATGAAAAGCACTTTCTAGGACCTGAGAACTGACAAAGAGAGAGTCAAAAAAGGAGGTTAAAAAATTAACAGCGTTTAGGCTATCAAGGGACAATTTTATACAGTCTTCCCTTAACCAGCTGGTTAAACTTATGTTGATGTTGCTTGGGAATAATTAGGAGGTTATAGGAAAACCAGGAGACCATGATGTCACACTGAAAGATGGGGCATTACATATATCAAACAAGTGCATTAAAATAAGAACTACCAATGGCCATTCTCTGTGTGTGTGTGTCTGTGTGTGTGTGTGTGTGTGTATTCACATACACTTCTAATGGCCTTTAATGGTTAAAATGCCAAATTTATATAGTAGCAAGTAATTAGGAAGTATAGAAGAAAGCAGAGATTCATGTCCTTTTTAAAAATGGAGTAAGAAGAAGATGAGAGAATAGGCAGTGGCTGGAGGAAAACATGGAATCAAAGGAAAACTATTTTGATTTCCGTTAATTGGTTTTACAAAAGAGAAATGAACTGTGCATGTGTAAAACATGATTAGAAAGAGTCCATAGAGATGGCAGAGGCTGAACATAAAACAAAGAGAGAGAAATCGAGAGGATCATTAAAGGAGAAGCTTTTCATATAAGCAAGTAGAAACAAAATCTAATTAATCATTACTTGAATTTCACTGCACAGCCACCTATTTTATCGTGGAAATAATACATTTTAAAAGAACATGAACACAGATGGTAAATTGATTAAAAAAGAATGTGAACATGGACAGATTAGTAGTACCATAATGTGTATGTGTGTGAGTGTTTGTTATACTTTTATATGGCTTTTATTTTTGTTTTTAAGGTAGAATGGAGAGTTGGCTGCTGAAAGCAGAATATTAAGTAGGAGAGGTTTACAGTAAAAGGAAATGTCTGTGTGGAGCGTGTGACATTAACAGAGACAGGTAAAAGATGTGCCAATTGGCTTTTAGACTTTTATTGGTGCTGGATATCATGAAATTATAACAGAACCAATTTAAGTAACTGAGTGATTTTCTTTAACAATTTCTTGCATCTTAGATATAAAGAAAAAAATAGCTTCATAATTAGAATTGCACCAAAAACGTGGAAAAGCAGGTGGGGTAAGTTGGTTGCAATAACGAGACCGGCTGGAATGCCACAGGGAAAAAATTGGATAGAGGGAAACATAATTATTGAAAGTGAAAATGGTAAAAGGGTGGATCATCTCTGAGAAGTGGAAATTGGATAAGATAGATGAAATGGGCCAAATGAGAGAAGGCACATAAGTGTGAGGTTTCTGTGACATAATATTTATATCTATATGTATTCAATTACATCCATATTTATATCTATTGAATTCAATAGTTATGGGAATAAATGTTTTAAGGCATCGTGAAATGGTCAAATGGAAATGGGTGAATTTCAGTGTGGAATACTGCATTAGATGGATTGCCCACGTGGTGGGTGAAGTGACCCAGAATTTGAGAATTGGACCAAGAAAGTGCATTGTGACCTTTTCCTTATACAACCTTGAGGATGGGTATTAAAGAAGAGAATGTTGAATACCTTGGATGTGTCAGTCTTTTATGTACTGTTATTGTTGACTACACATAACAGTATTATGAGATTATTGTCTGCATTTCATAGATGAGAAAACAGATGATTAGTCAAGTTTCCACCATTAAATAAGGAGTTTGAACTTGTGCCATGACAATTTGGGTCTTAAATGAATATCCTTTTTTATTGTTTCCACGTCACGTTTCAAAAAAATTAGAGGAGATAAAAGGTAAAATGGACACTATTCTTGCTTTTATGGAGTTCAAAATTCAGTTTGGGCAGATAATACATATAAAAAATATAGTATGATTTTTATTCTAATAAATATTGCACAAAGACATAAAATTTCTATGTATGTTTCAAAGTTTAAGAAGAGATGTTAGTGTGTAATAGAAATACCTTAAAATTTAGACTCAGAGTACAGGTTAAGCTACCAAGTAGCTCTGTGACCTTTGTCAGGTTAATTATGTGTTCGTATAAAAAGGAATGATAACTTCCAACTTGAAGAATTATTGTAAAGATTGTAAAACAATGGGTAGTAAGCTTTTATTTTACTGTCTTTGAGAGAATAGACATCAAATAAATGATAGTTCACATTACTGGCACCTACTGTGAATTATATTATTAAAAAAAATAGGTTTGTTTTTGTACCAGCACATGTAGTAATTGACAATAGTGGGAACATAATTTAAAAACACAATTTTGAAATGTTTTATTATTTCAGAATGTATTTTTTTAACTTTAAATTCAGTGGTACATGTGCAAATTTGTTACAAAGGTAAACTTGTGCCATGGAGCTTTGTTGAACAGATTATTTCATCATCCAGGTATTAAGCCTCATGCTCACTTGTGATTTTTTTCTGATCCTCTCCCTCTTCCCACTCTCCATCCTCCAGTAGGCCCCAGTGTGTGTTGTTTCTCTCTATGTGTCCATATGTTCTCATTATTTAACTCCCACTTATAAGTGAAAACATGTGGTATTTGGTTTTTTGTTCTTGCATTAATTTGGTAAGAATAATGGCCTCCAGCTCCATGTAGGTCCCTGCAAAGGACATGATCTTGTTCCTTTTATGGCTGCAGAGTATTCCATGGTGTATACGTGCCACATTTTCTTTATCCAGTCTATTATTGTTGACTATTTGTCAACAATATATATTAGGTTGACTATATGTCTTGGCTAGTCTGCCTAATGGTGCGGTAAACATACCCATGTATGTGTCTTTAGAATAGAATGTCATCTATTCCTTTGGGTATATACCCAGTAATGGGACTGCTGGGTTGAATTGTATTTCTGTCTTTCAGTCTTTGAGGAATTGCCACACTTTCTTCCACAATGTTTGAACTAATTTACACTCCCACCAACAGTGTATAAGCGTGCCTTTTCTTTGCAGCATCACCGGCATCTGTTAAAATATTTTTTGACTTTTCAGTAATAGCCATTCAGAATGTGTGTAAGTGCCACATTCCTCCTTTTACTACAGTACCTTGTGTAAAATTATAATGTATTCTAATGTCTTTATTGTTTAATTGTAAGTCTGGTATTATATAAATATCAACAGAATTAGACTGCTTAATCTAAATAAGACTGCTTAAATATAAAAAATATCAAATCAATCTTTGAAAAGTCTATGATAATATTTACAACTTACAATGCCAGAGGTTAATGCTATAAATTGGTTTAAATTACCATTAATTAATATTTGTGTCAGTTCTGTTAGATCCGACTATCAAGGATGTGAATTGCTTTCACCCATGTGAAGACATACCTTTACACATATATAACGTGCACCCATACAAATTTGGCAATGTGCATTCAAAACATCTTACATGGGTAGGCTGGTGAGGAAAAGAAAGTAAAGTGGAAATGGTAATTGCCATACTTAGTTAATAAGCTGAGAATAATAACATTAACAGGTTAGTTAAAACTGTTTTATATTACTTTCAAATACTTTTTTAATATAATTAAAATAAGCTAGATTTCAGTACTAATTATGGCTTGCAGGCTTGTTTTTTTCTTTACATCTTGCATAAATGATTTTAAACAATATGAAATATGCTTGCTAAGAATATTATATTAAAATCTATATTTAATATATCATGGCTAAAAAATTAGGAAGAAAAAGATGATTTTGTTAACACACCAATCTAATCAAGATGAAGTCCTTGTAAAGTAGAATTTTGCAGCATATTAGCCTCTATAATTTGATGGAGAACTCAAAAATAGTTTCTTTTGACTTTATGCATAATTTTTGCTTAGTTAACACAATTGTATCTCACAAGTTAAAAAGAAGCATTTGATATAAAAATAATGACGTTGTTGTCCATGAGACATTTACTACCTTATAGACTAAACTAAAATAGCAGAATTCAGCACAAAAATAACGACAAGAAATGATTGTTTCATGTACTATTTATCTGTTAATTATGAATTCAATTTAGAATTGTTTCTTAGTTGTTGATGCCTAAAGTAATATGCCCATTAGGAAGCATGGGAATCAATCAAAGTTTCTTCTGCCCTTAGAAAGATAATGACCCAAATATGAATATTCAAGAGACACCAGAAGTCATTATAGATGCCCTTAACTTGTTTTTCATTTTAAAATCTGAACAAAATGTTTCTCATGCTTAAGGAAAAAAAAATGGAAAATTTGAATGTAATTAATAAATAACATTCTCAATTGTGGCATATTTTTGCTTTATAAACTCTTCATCAGATGAACTGCTAGACAGATGAAAACTATACTTGGCAAGAGAAATTATTTTACACCTAAGAAGATATATGTTGGCATTGCCATTTGATGCAAGATGAGTTTTTATTATTAGGAAATTCTGAGTCATATTTGTAGTGCATCTAGTTTATCTTTTATATAAATTTTTTCATATTAAGAGTGTATTTGGTAGTTTTTTGATAATAATATTTTCTTAGCTTCAATAACTTAAAATAATATGAGATACAGTATTTTTTTATTCATTTTGTGGAAACGGCCATATATTCCTAATGTATTACTTTGCTCACCTGGAGACAATGAAAAATTAATATTGAGGTGAAAGTCATCTTTATTATCATTTATTGAATCATAAAAAGCTATAAAATTATAATTACAAAAACACTGAAATCAAGTTATATTAATTTAAAGAACATATTTGAAAATATCATCTACAAATATTTTAATAATGTGATATTCTTCCTTGTGTAGTATTTGAGTCTTTCATAAATAATAGTAAATTTTGATTAAATAGAAAGGAGATCACTTTTTTTAACATTTTAAAATATAGGAAATCATCTGCAGAAACTTAATTTTCTCTTATAATAGGAATAAGGACTGATAGCTAGGTCCAAAATGCAAGGCAAAATTCAGTTTATTTTAATAAATAAAGATCCACCAATGTCTAGATGTAAATATTCTTTTTCTTGATTTTCTACAGCTGTGTTTCCCCCTGCAGTTACGCAAAGAGCATTTGTGAATTTAACAGGAGTAAAGTGAGAAGGTAGAGAAATGACAGCTAAGCAAAAGAACATGTATCTCATTTTCATGAAGTTAAAATATCACCCGACTTTTTCACTTTCATTGTTATTTCAAATAATATCCTAAATTATGGAACTCTTGTCACAGACATTGAAACAAATGCATTGCACACCACAGACACATTGTGTGAAGTCTCCTATCAGACAAGATGAAAAGCCTATGCTGTCTCTATTCTCCATTATTTGGTTACATGTAAAAGGTAATATGGGATTTAAATATGCAGCTTGTTTTAAGATTCTTGGATTTGTAAACTATAGAGGCAAAGTGCAGTAGGTAGCAAAGGGTGGTGCTCAATGAGTAGGCTCTAAATGTTGATGGCCAGACCGCAAGAAATTTTGAGATTTTTGGTAGATTACTTAACAATCTTATACTGTACTTCATCTATAAAATGGATGTCATCTTACTTGAACATTTTCAGAAGGGTGATAGGGTGTCAAAGTTCTGAACTACATATTATTTAGAGCATTCTCTGACATATAATAAGCAGTCACTGGCAGTGAGTCATTATTTTCTGAATTCACTAACTTGATGTGTAAAGGTATGTCCCACATCAAATAAGAATTGCATGTGGTTTCAGAACTATCATTTTTTAAATATATTTAAGTATTTTCTTGCCAAAAATTGGCAAGAAAAAAAAAAGCTTGGGGGAATTGTTTTTAAAATTATTTCATTTATTTATTTATTTGTAATTTTATTTATTTTAGTAGGTTTTAGGTGTGCAGGTGGTGTTTGGTTACACAGTCTCCAAAGTCCATTGTATCATTCTCATTCATTTGCCTCCTTATAGCTCAGCTCTCACTTATGAGTGAGAACATACAATGTTTGGTTTTCCATTCCTGAGTTACTTAACTTAGAATAATGGTCTCCAATTCCATCTAGATAGCTGCAAATGCCATTATTTCATTCCTTTTTATGACTGAGCAGAATTCCATGGTGTATGTACTTACACATGTATATGATACTACACATATAAAAATGCTTTATATAATGTTCATATATATATATATATTCATATATATATTCATATATATATCTATATATATCTATATATATAACATTTTCTTTATTCACTCATTGATGGGCATTTGGGCTGACTCCATATTTTTGCAATTGCAAATTGTGCCTGTATAAACATGCATGTGCAAGTTTTTTTTCACATATTGGCATATTTTCCTCTGGATATCCTGGTAAATGATACCCAGTAGTGTGATTGCTGGATCAAATGGTAGACCTACTTTTAGTTCTTTAAGGAATTCCACACTGTTTTCCACAGGGGTATGCTAGTTTACATTGCCACCAGCAGTGTAAAAGCTTTCCTTTCTCACCACATAAATGCCAACATGTATTATTATTTTTTTTATAATGGCCATTCTTGCAGGAGTAAGGTAGTATTACACTGTGGTTTTGATTTGCATTTCCCTGATAATTCATATGTTTTTTAGCCAGTCTTTGGGATGGCCAGCCTCCAGGCTGTAACCGTTTATATGAAATAAAGCTCTCTTCTGCTACTGTATGAACTTCAGAAATTTTTGTCTAAATAAAGATAGTCTAGGCCATCATTTTTTAAAAATTTCAAATAGAAAACATGAAAATAATTTAGAAGTTAATAGCAAAGTTAGAAAAAACGTTGATTGCAAAATATAGCATTATCAATTTTTTTTTTTTTTTTGAGACAGAGTCTCACTCTGTCACCAGGCACCAGGCTAGAGTGCAGTGGTGCGATCTGGCTCACTGCAACCTCTGTCTCTCGGGTTCAAGCAATTCTCTTGCCTCAGCCTCCCGAGTAGCTGGGACTACAGGCACATGCCACCACGCCCAGCTAATTTTTTTATTTTTAGTAGAGACAGGGTTTTACCATGTTGACCAGGATGGTCTCGATTTCTTGACCTCGTGATCCGCCTGCCTCGGCCTCCCAGAGTGCTGGATTACAGGCGTGAGCCATTGTGCCAGGCCCAAAATATAACATTATTAATCATATTGCAGAATGATTTCTAAAACTTCTGAGACATAGAGACAAAACAGGAAAAAAAGATAAAAGCATAATTTTGTAATATTCTTGTCTAAAATGTGTGTGTGTGTGTATGAATTTAACATGTTTTAATAACATTTTATATTAAAAACTAGATGTTCAATGAACTAAAGATCATTTCATTATAATATTAATTCTCTTTTAACAAGAAAATTACAGGAAGCAAATTCCTGTACACCAAAACTAATCTTTTCTACATGATTTGAAATTTTGTTGCCTATATATTGCCCAGCTCAATAATATTTTCAACTTTTTTTGGTAAAATGTTGTATTCTACTTATTTTTGAATATGTCAAGGTAAGCATGTTTAAAAGATGTGTGTATGTGTGTTTGTATACTTATTTTTGAATATGTATAGATATCCTTTTTAAAAGACATGTGTATGTGTGTTTGTATGCTTAAATATATAAGCATACAACCACTGACACTGACTTAACAATGTCAGCCTTACTTACAATTCTACCTATGTAAATCAAATCAATCAAAATCAAATTCCTGAGAATGTATGATATAGAACTGCTGTCTTCATCTCTTGTAGCACCCATCAGTTTAATATCAGGAATCTTTAATAACCAATCAGCAAATTTGGCAAATCCAACAATATTTTCTTTCTTTCCCTCCTCAACCACTCCGTAGCATTTGAATTAGTTATTTAGAGTCAAGTATTTGAGGGCTGACTTTGACACAAAATAGTCTTTAACCTACTTTCTGTGTAACTTTAAAGATATTACACATATTCCTCATGTTAAGAAAAATAACCAATACTACATACAGATGTTTTAAAAAACACTGAGATTTTTCCAGTTTTCTGGGTAACATTAAATTTGTAGCTTTTAATTAAAGTTGTTGTAATTACTGTAATTATTGTTAATGTTGTTATGGACCACATCATTCACCTTTGCCATTTTTCCTTTGGCTTTTCCGATGCTGCTTTTTACCTGACTCATCTTTGAAGTTCTAGTTTTCTTAGAATTTTCATGCCTCCACACTATATATATGCTATATGTTTTCTTACAACCTTTTCAGATCCACTCTTGACTATTCTCAAATCAGTTCTGTGGCTTAGAGCACTGACTTTAATGGGCACTCTCAACAGTATCTCTGACACTGTGTCTATTTCTTGGGTTTAACTAGGTTGGGACACTGATTCCTCTGATACACTCCCTGTCAGATCACTCCACGCTTGCTGTGTCTCTCTACCAAAGATGACAACTTGATGGGCAGCCCTATCCTAAAGAATCTGCTTTCCTCCTCTCTTAGGTCTACAGTAGTAAAGCTGCCAGTATTGCCGTCCCTGAGATCCCTTATTTCTTGCAGTTTTCATGCTACCTACTCATTTAAAAATGGCTTCTTTGTTAAACAAGTCTCAATTACTTTTTTATATGTGCTGTTTCTTACCAGAACTCTGACTCGTAAGGTAACTGATACCAGAGTGCTACAGAAAGGGACCTCTCTAAAAGTTATATTAGAACAATCACCTGATTGTACCATTTATGATCTGCTAGTTGCCTAATTCCATGCCTAGATTCAGTGCCACCACTCCCGGCTAATTTTTGTGTTTTAAGTAGAGATGGGGTTTCACCATGTAGGTCAGGCTGGTCTTGAACTCCTGATATCATGATCCACCCACCTGAACCTCCCAAAGTGCTAGGATTACAGGTGTGAGCCACCATGCTCAGCCATTACTGCTTTTCAATACAGAAATAAACGAAAAGGCTCACACTGAGGAAATTTTTGAAACGGATCTATTGTGTTTCTTGCTACCTCCTAACAGCCCCTGAAGAACCAGGTAGTTGCATTCCTTATCTTTTGTTAGGTAACTCATTGGAGAGATAGTCACCAACTTTGCTGGAATAGGAAAGTTGTGGTGGAGAAAGATGAAGGTAAATGAAGAAGCCATGATAATGTTGAGTTCCTTTTTTTTTTTTTGACAGGATCTTGCTCCATCATTCAGACTGGAGTGCAGTAGCACAGCTATGGCTTACTGCATCTTGACATCTGGGTTCCTGCCGTCCTCCGCCTTCAGCCTCTCAAATAGCTGGGAAACTTGAGTTCTCCATAACAATATTGAGATTAGAATTGAAGACGGGTTTCTATGCTTAACCATCAAAGCCAGAAAAATTTAATTATCATAGCAAGTAGCAGAACCAAACCAAAGTTATTCTCATAGTTTTTTGATCAGCAGGGATTTGAATGATAGCTGCTTGATGCTGGGGTCTCTGTGAACCAAATGGATGAACAGCGTAGTAAGATTCTGCTTACATAATGTATTCAGAAAACTTCTAAGCCTGGAGAAGAGAAAATCGAACAAGACATTATGAATTGCATGTAACCTCCCTCATTCAATCAATTGGACACAGAGAAGCCTTGCATTGTAAAATAGAGTCGGCAAAAATTTAATCCAGGCTTGACAATTAAACTGCATGAGCAAAGTCTCAGATCAGTGGCGTGCTGCCAAAGTTCAACAAACATCTTCCCAGCTACAGGGAGTAATAAGCTCTGATTAGGAGCATTTGTGGATTTCCATAATATGGTACTTCTAAGTGGTCAATACTTGGAGATAGGAAGAGATGTACCTAATTGGCTGGTGGAAGCCAGTGCAAGCTAGATAGATCCAGCGCAAAACTGGATCAGACTCATGTACTATACACTGACTTTGGCTTTATTGCCAATTAAGAGAAGCCTAGTTTACAGATTAATGAAGAAATGACTGATAATCAAGTAGTCAGGGGATGGAAAACTATGCCAGTAAATTAAGTCTTCTACCTTGTTTGCATAAATTAAATTTATTGAAATGCAGCCACATTTATTCATTTGTATATTGTCTGTGGCTACTTTTGCACTTGGAACCACAGAGATGAGTAGTTGTAATAGAAATCATATAGACAGTGAAGTCTTAAATATTTATTTTCTGACTCCTCACAGAAAAATGTGTGCTAATTCCAAAAATAGGATAGAATCAAAACTTACTACGTGGGTGATGAAATAATCAGTACAACATACCCCCATCCTGGGGTCCACCTACATAACAAATCTGCACACGGATCCCTGAACTTAAACACTAAAAAACAAAACAATAAACAAAACTATTTCAAAGACTTACAGATGTAGCCCAAATGCTTTACCTTACCACCACAGTCTTGATCAAAGAGTCTATGGGAAAATGTGTCATGGTGACAGAAATGGAAGTTATGCATGGATTGGCCAAGATTCTGCTATTCTCAAGTGCTCAACTGCCTCAAAATACTGGCTAATACCTAACTTCTCACAGGACATTTTTTTTTGTAGAAGGTTCAGACTGCGAATGAACTATGTAGCATCCTTTTCTTGATGGATAGAGTAGCAATTTGCCCTACAAAATAAATAAATAAATAAACAAACAAACACAGAGGGAGGTAAAGAAAAATGGCTGAATAGAAGCAAATATTATTGGAGGTAAAGAGAGAAATAGACTCCAATAAAATAATAGCTGGAGACTTCAGCACCACACTTTGAATATTGGATAGATCATCCAGACAGAAAATCAACAAAGAAACATCAAATTTAAGGACATAGGCATGGACAAGGACTTCATGACTAAAAAACCAAAAGCAATAGCAACAAAAGCCAAAATAGACAAATGGGTTCTCATTAAACTAAAGAGCCTCTGCACAGCAAAAAAACTATCTCTACAGTGAACAGGCAACCTACAGAATGGGAGGAAATTTGCAATCTACCCATTTGACAAAGGGCTAATACCCAGAATCTACAAATTACTTAAATTTAAAAGAAAAAAAAACAATCCCATCAAAAAGTGGGCAAAGGATATGAACAGACACTCCTTAAAAGGAGACATTTATGCAGCCAAAGAACATGATAAAAGCTCATCATCACTGGTCATTAGAGAAATGCAAATCAAAACCTCAATGAGATGTTATCTCACACCAGTTAGAATGGTAATCATTAAAAAATCAGGGGACAACAGATGCTGTTGAGGATGTGGAGAAATAGGAACACTTTTACCCTGCTAGTGGGAGTGTAAATTAGTTCAATCATTGTAGAAGACAGTGTGGAAATTCCTCAAGGATCTACAACTAGAAATACTATTTGATCCAGCAATCCCATTACTGGGTATACACCCAAAGGATTGCAAATCACTCCATTATAAAGACACATGCACATGTATGTTTATTGCAGCACTATTCACAATAGCTAAGACTTGGAACCAACCTAAAAGCCCATCAATGATACACTAGATAAAGAAAATGTGGCTCATATACACCATGGAATACTATGAAGCCATAAAAAAGGATGGGTTCTTGTCCTTTTCAGGGACATGGATGAAACTGGAAACCATCATTCTCAGCACACTAACACAAGGACAGAAAACCAAACACAGCATATTCTCAATTATAAGTGGGAGCTGAACGATGAGAACACATGGAAACTGGGAGGGGAACATCACAAACCACGGCCTGTTGGTGGGTGGGAGGAAAGGGGAAGGATAGTGTTAGGAGAAATACCTAATGTAGATGTCAGGGTAATGGATGCAGCAAACAACCATGGCAGGTATATAACTATGTAACAAACCTGCAAGTTCTGCACATGTACCCCAGAACTTAGAGTATAATAAAAAAAAGAAACATCAAATTTAATCTGTGCTGTAAACCAAATGAAACTGACAGATATTTACAGAACATTTAACACACATTATTTTCCTCAACACATGGATCATTATCAAAAATAGACCATACTTCAGGCCACAGAAGTCTTAAAATTTCAAAAAATTGAAATTATATCAAGTATCTTTTCAAACCATAAAAAAAAGCTAGAAACCAATAATGAGAGGAATTTTGAAACTATACAAACATATAGAAATTAAAAAAAAACTCTTGAAACAAAAGAGGATGGAAGCACAACACACTAAAACTTATAAGGCACAGCAAAGCAATACTAAGGAAAGTGTATAAGAATAAGCACATGTATCAAAAAAGGTAGAAAAACTGAATAAATAACCTAATGACACATTTTAAAGAACTAGAAAAGCAAGAGAAAATCAAATGCAAATTTAGCAGAAGAAAAGTAATAAAGAAATAAATGAAACTGAAAAAAATACAGAAGATAAAGAGAAGAAAAGCGTTTTTTTTTTTTTTTTTTGAAAGATAAACAAAATCGACAAACCTCTGGCCAGACTAGGAAAATAAGAGAGAAGACACAAATAAATAAAATTAGAGATGAAAAATAAGACATTAGAACCAATCCTGCAGAAAGTCAAAGGATCATTAGAGGCTACTATAAGCAACTATAACATACTACACTGGAAATCCTAGAAGAAAAACCTACCAACATATAACTAAGAAGAAATTCAGGGCCGGGCGCGGTGGCTCACGCCTGTAATCCCAGCACTTTGGGAGGCCGAGGCGGGTGGATCACGAGGTCAAGAGATCGAGACCATCCTGGTCAACATGGTGAAACCCCGTCTCTACTAAAAATACAAAAATTAGCTGGGCATGGTGGCACGTGCCTGTAGTCCCAGCTACTCGGGAGGCTGAGGCAGGGGAATTGC